>PVJA010007256.1:0-24900 GCA_004027025.1 Myocastor coypus | reverse complement strand
TGCCTGGTTTTAACGGCTGGTACAGCCGGCCTGTGTTAGGACCATTATGACATGTGGTGCTGGGGATTGAGCCGAGGTCCTTGTGCTTACTAGGCAGGTGCTGAGATCAGAGCTATTTCCTCTGCTCCTTGCTGATCTATTCATTTTGTTACTATTATTTCTGCTTTTATTTCCTCATGATTTTCTATTATTATGTTGGTTTTTTTTTTTTCTTTTTTTCTATCCATGCCCCTTGGATCAACTTTCGTGCAGGTAAAGAATTTTTGAAGGTATTCTTTGCCTTGTTTCTCAGTGTTTTGTATTTTTGTGTGTGCTGAGGGTATAGATTAATTAGAATGGAAAATTATGACAAATATGTACATCTCTTTAATTGGAGCATGCTTCTGAGTACTGAGACCTTGATTTTGATTATGTTTTCATGTTTATGTACATCTTCCACCTACTCAGCAAAATAGACTCAGCCAGTCACAACTATATGTACAGATGCAATCATACACATTATTTTAATGTATACATTAAAATAACCATTTTACCATTTTTAAAGATGCTTAAAAACAGTAATATATTACTACTGGTGAGAAGAATGAGATTGGGGAATGAGGGTAATAAAAACGATGAGGAAGAGAATATATCAGAAAGAACAAAATGAGAAAAGGGAGGCGATAAAAATGAAAATGATAAAATGTGATTGATATTTTTAATTACTTTTAATAAGAAATAACAATGTGATAGTTTCAAAACATGTTAGCAGTACATTCCCAATATTTGAACAATGCATATTGTTGTCTTCCTGGCAGCTATACAGAGCACAGGGTATAGACATGATAATTTTTCTAATTATTATTGGTACAAAAAGTTTCTTCTCATTGAACTAAAAGAAAGTCCATAATCCAGTGTTCCATAATCAGTGGGTTATTGGCAAAACTGGCAATGATGGAAGCTGTTGATGTAAGCCTTTTACAGCTCAGCGTACTAATCTAGGCTTATGTTTTATGCCTCATGGCTGACACCAATAGCAGTTCTACAAAACACTGCACATGGTTTTAAAGTAAATCCTAAGGGGATTTGACTGACCTTGGGAGATACAAAATTACATGTTTTATTATATAGGTCTTGCTTTAACTTGCCCTTAACCTTGAACCATGAGGTTGATATTATTTTTAAAACTGAAGTGGAGAGCTGGTGTACAGAAAGTATGAGAGAATATCTGTGGAATCAGGAGAATGAATGGAAAGATAATGAAGTGTATTTGGAGATTACAGGAAGCTCGAAGAAGGTTGGAACCCATGAATGTTCTGATAGTAAGCTTGCCTTTCTACCTTCTGAGAAACTTGGATGAGATTAATTCTGATTTTCCCATGAAAGATAGTACTTAAGATGAAAGCACTGGTTAACTCTCGAGTTCCTTTTTACAGATAGAGATACACACCCCAGAGGGTGCGTTCACTGGAAATGGAGTACAATGGGAACTGGGTCCAGATCCACCCTTTTTTCCTTTTCTAAACACCATAATATTGCTATCTATTGGATTTCTCCTTCAGATTTATTTTTAATATTTGGCTCAAGAGGCTGGAGAGATAGCTCAGTAGAATAAGTATTTGCCTGGCAAGTGCAAGGACCTGAATTCACTCCCCAATTCTGAAAAAAAAAAAAAAAATCTGGTTGTGTCCGCCTCCCTTTTTTCTGAGTACCTTTGTTTCATGGAAGATCTTCTCTGATCTTCATATACCCATTTCTGCCTCTAGTTGATCCTGCTGCCATGTCTTTTATTATACTGAAACCCCTGTATTTTTTGCGCATATATATGGAATGTCTCCATTTTTATCCTTTGTATAGAAAATTAAATATAAAGCATGATATTTTATTCTACTGAATATAAAGATGCCAACATTTGAGAAATTAGGAAATATTTAAAAGAGTTACTATTTGAATCCAATTTGGAAAACATATATTTATATTGGATTATAGTGAAAAAAATTTCCAGGAGATCAAAAATTCAAAACTTCATGGTGACAAGATACAAAATGGGCCAGATTTTTAAGTTCATGCATTTTTTAAAACACTATATTTGTTCCATTTCAATATATAGTAATTGACATCTTTCTGTGTTGCTGAAAATAATTGTAGCTCAAAGAAATTGTTACAATTACTTTTATATCCAACAAATAACATCTGTCTTCAGTGAAATGATGAACATTCTCAGTCTAAATCCATTTCAAAGTGAAGTTTTCATATCAATTCACCAGCATAGCAAATAATCACAAAACTGTACTTTGATCTGAAGTTAATGTATGTGAGATTTCAAGTGAATTTGTTCTTGGGGTTGTAATTTAAAGGGAAAACATAAAATATTGTGGTGACAAAGAACAGCAGGATAGAATGCATATGCTACACCAGCAGGCTCAGTAGCAACATCTCTAAATGAACCTGCAACTGCCCAGCCCGAGCTGTAATCAGTATTGTCGTCTGCCCACAGTGATGCAATAGAGGCATCAGTCGCTATCAATGGAGACAGAAATTGTGATGTCAGTCCAGATGCCCAGTAGTTAATAATCAAAATATAGGTTTAAATGGAGAGGTATTACCATTTTATTTGTCCTTGATGTCAAGCGTAATAATTTCATACCATAGTGATTTGCAGCCAGAGGAGTAGCATCTTCTGTGAAAGGTCTGCAGCACCCAAGGTTGTATCCACAGACCCAGCCGCACTCAGAGTCAATACAATATTGTTTCAATTGTGATAGTCATGTGATGCAGTTTGAAAACAAATGGTACGATCTGGAATTCTTTTTTAAAAGATTTCTTCAGCTATTGAGGTTCTTCTACTTTCTCAAATGAATTTTGGTTTGTTTTTCCTTGTTCTGGGAAGAATGATATTAGAATTTTTATGGAAACTACACAGTACATAAATAACTTCATACAATTTAACAGTATTCACCCTTCCAAACCACAGCAGTCTTTCTTTATATTTGTGTTTTCCTCACTTTCATTCACCAACATTTTATACTTTATAGTTTCTATCATGCAGATCTTCACATGCTTGATCATTTTTTCCTACATATCTTAGATAGATTTTGGTAAGCATTAAGAATGAAATTATTTTTTCAACTCCTTTTTTTCAAATAGCCTGTTGTTAAAGTATGTAAATGTAAAAAATATGTCCTTATTTGTTATTCTGTGGTCTTTTTTTGCTTACTTTTAAGACATCACTTTTAGTGGCTTATTTAAAGTTTTTTGCTTATGTGATTATTCTATCTGAAAACAAAAACAAATTTTCTTCTTGGACAACCTGTACTTCATTTTCATGTGCAGTTGTATTAGCTACAGTTTAGTATATACCAGGGAATAGAAGTGGAGGCATGCTTATCTTTATTTTGTTCCTACCTGAAGAGAGAAGTTTTTAACCTTTCCCTACTCTCTCATGTCTGGTCTTCCCTGTGTTCAGACAGGCCACTCCATATTGTTTTAGAGTTTTTAACCATAAAGACCATGGAACCCAGGGATATAGCTCAGTGGCACAAGCACCTGGCTGACAAGCACAAGGTCCTGAGTACATTCCAGTTTCAAAGAAAAGAAACTGTTTAAAAAAGAACTTGAAATTTTAGCTGACTTTTGGCATTAACTGAGATGATTTTCCTGTCACTCTCTTAATATGGCCCTGTCACCCTATTAATGTGGTATGCACAGTTAATGCTTTATGTGCAGTGAGCCTTCCTTGCACCCCACAGATGAGTCCTGTTTGGTTGTGAGACGTCCATCTTTCAACAAGCTGTGGATTTCTTTACTTGCATTTTGTGGGATTTTGCACTATGTTCACCTAAGGATGTTGCTACACTTTTCCTTTCTTACAACGTTCTGCCTTGCTTTACTATCAGAGTAATATTTCAGAAAACAAATGTGCAAATGTTCCTTTTTTTAATTTTGTCGAAGAATTTGAGAATGATTTGTGTTAATTCCTCTTTCAGTATTTTCCAGAATTTAACCATGAATATGTCAGTTTGTGGCCTTTCCTCAAAGGGAGATTTTTTGCTATTTTTAATCTCATTCACTATTGCTCTATTTATATTTATATTAACTATCATTTAGCTTTGGGGAGGTCCATATCTCTAAAACTTTACCTATATCTTCTAGGTTAACCAATTTGTTGTTCTGTATGGTCCTTAGTTGAATTTCAAAGGCCCTGTGTTTCTGTGACTTCTCTGATAACCTATCTTCCTTCCAATCTAATAATATCAGAGTTCACTCTTTAAATTAACTGTAATAAAAGTGTTTAATTTTGTTAATTTTATCCAAAATCCTAATTATTTTCATTGATTTTTTTCTTTTATCTTCATTTACATACTTGATCTTTGCTATTGCAATTCTTTTGCAAAATTTGGCCTTATATTTTCTAGATAATCTATAACCACGACTAGTACACATTTTAAATATAGAATCTATCTTCCAAAGTGTTCAATTTTCACACGTTTAAAATATTCTCAATATATCATACTATTTATTCCTAAATCACAATACCATGACTGAAAAGGTATTTGCTATTCTCAAAATCTATGTAAACACAAGTATATATGTTTTAGAAGTTAAATGTGTTATATATCCCAGAAAATAAACTGTTCTTGAGAAGTTATGTATCTAGTTAAGGTACTTAAAATATTCTTGTTATGCTCATTGGGTCTTTACATACATAATAGTCAATAGATAGATAGATAATTTTATTAAAATTTATAGAAAAATAAATGTACATGCAAAATATCATGTAGGAATCCGGCAAAAAATAAAATTGAACCCACAGCAATTTTAAGGATTGTGCTGCTTAGTAGATGGTGCTGAAGAAACGAGCTTAAAATCATAAAAAATAAAAATGGAGCAGCAAGGAAGTGGAAACCCAAGAAGTATTAGCCATCCGAATATAAAAGGTGCAACCTTTTTTTTTTTTTTTTTTTTGCAGAACTGGGTATCGAACTCAGGATTTTGCACTTGCCAGTCAGATACTTGCGCCCCTGAGCTCCCCAGTCCCTAAATAAATAGTTCATCTTTATTTTTTTATTTTATTTTATTTTTCATACTATGGCCTGCTCAGCCTGCCTTGGGGGGTGGGGAGGCCTACACAACATGTGGTGCCAGGGATTGAACTTCAGTTCCTGTGGTTGTCTAAGCTTGCCTAAGCAAGTGCTTTAGACCACTGAGCCATCGCACTATCCCAAAAGGCACAGCTTTAAACTCATACATGTTGGCATTAGTTGTGGCAAGTTTATTACAAAAAAAAAAAAAAAAAAACAGAACACTATCAACAAATTTATACTTTGTGTTATACCACATGCACTATGTATGAGGATTAACCAATGATAGGTTAAAAGATGTTAGTCATTTCTAAAAATGACAGAAAAAATAAAAATATGCCGGGTGTGGTGGCTCACGCCTATAATCCTAGCACTCGGGAGGCTGAGGCAGGAGGATTGCTGTGAGTTTGAGACCAGCCTGGGCTACAAAAGTGAGCTCAAGGTCAGCCTCAACTGCATAGCGAGACCCTGTCTCAAAAAGACAAAAAATAAATAAATAAATAAAAATAAAGAAAAAATAAAAATAAATGACAAAAGGAATCGCTTGAGTAAATAGCAAATGTCTGCAAAACACTATATTAACACAAAAACATCATTTGAAAAGTAGGTGTAAAATATAAGAGAAAAAGCTTGCATGAGAATATGTATTTGTGAAAAGAATGTTCAAATATATTAATTATCAAAAAGCATAAACTATAAGATGGTATCACTTTATGCTGCTCAAATGAGTGACATTAAAACAAGAAGTACTGGCAAGATTTCAGGTAGAACTGAGGCTGAGAACTGCCTTGTTGGGCTTTGTAGTGGAGCAGCTTTGCCTGGAAGTGTGCCAACTGTACATGTAATGTTAAGTGTACATGCATCTTCAGTAATTCACATGTGGGATTGATTCTCTCAAAAGCGTACAGGGGACATTACTTACTTCAGCAGTGCTGTGGTGAGGGAGAGCTGGAGCAGACATGGAGCATAACTGATGGAATGAAAGGCGAAATCTTGGGTGCAAGAAATATGACAAACCATGCAGTCTCAGAAGTGATGGAGAATTCCTACATAGCTGTCTTCTCACTGAAGCTTACTCCTCATTCATGCCTATAAAATAGTCATTAAAAATATTTATCTAAATGTATGTGCAATAATACAGGTGGGGTGACAGAGAAATTTAAAATAAAAATTATTATTTATATAGCATCAAACATGCTATAAAGTTTAAAACTTCTGACATTCTGAGACCAGAATTGCATGTTGCTTATGTTGTGGAATGTGGTAATATCTACATACCAGTAATGAAACACCTTACAAATGGATTTTGAAACATGGATTCATCTATGATTCACATATACAACCAAAACAATTTCAGATGAAGAAGGCCAAATTATAGATATTTAGTAGGAATACTTTACCTAGAAAATAGCTATCTTTGTGAGGCTCTAGTTGGAAGAAACAGAATAGTAGAATAGAAAATACCATGAATTATAAAATGGTTGTGGCTAACAAATGCAAATTCAAATAGAAATTTAAAAAAATAGATAATATGTCAATAAATATGTGGAAAGTAATTTTTAAAAAGCACTGGGAAAATTAAAAATTTTTACCAAATATAAGGAGTGATAAAAACACTGAATGACTAGATTTACAAAACCTGATGAAAGACACATTAAGAAGACTGATAATTATGTACAAAGAAAATGAAAATTATTGGAGATTAATGTCAGTGTGTATTGCTATAATGAATTTTTTAATTTAAAATTATGATAATTTCAACATCTGCCTTTGTCAAATGTTTAAAGAAATTTTCAAGTAAAAACGTTACTATGTTTCATATCCATTTTACAATTGGCTATGAAGGGCTGTAATTTCTATCTGTTCTCTAGAGTCAAAAATGACCACAAAGGGTATATGTTTTCAATGGGCTCTAGGGAGCCAGGATAATCCTGTTAAAGGCATTCTGCAAAGAGGACCCCAGGAACCCTTCAGAGAGTGGCAAGAATGGTGAGATAGGTGTATTCAAGCAACAAGAATTATTTTATATTCTTGTTATAACAAGAATTATGGTATATGGCAATATATCAATAGCTGTATGTTTTGAATTTAAACGTTTTCAGTGTTTTTAAATCAACTTCATTTTAAGCTGAATCTTACATATTTGAGGAAAAAAGCAAGTGAAAACATCAACAGTACACCTGACCAAACGAGAATTACTGAAAGATATTTATCAACATACTTGACTTTTGCTTGCTTATATTTGAGCCCTTGCCAAGATTTCTTCCCACATATGACCAAAGTGATTAACATTCAGCTGATACACTTAAGTCTTCACTGCCAGGTTTTAAACAATAATCAGGTCAGTCACTCTGCCTTAACATATCAATCTTACATTGGAGTCTCTTCCTGATGGGTCTCTCTATCCCTTTGCTGTTTTAACACAAGAGCTGAGACCTCCAGCTTCGCAGGTGCATTTGTGTTGAAATGTAAAAGTAATGAGTAAATATACAAAGAAGTACACAACATGGAAAAACTGCTGATATCTGCATTCAAACAATAAATATATACTTGTTCCTAATTGTGGTCAAAAAGGCTGCTCCATCTTGAAGGCCAGTGAAATAGCTCATGGGACTAACGCACCTGCTTAGTAAAGCTTAGGCAAATGCAGAGACCGTGGCTTGATCCCAAGCGCTACATGCTGCACCCCCAGGACAGGCTGAGCCAGCCACAGAGTCCAAGCATGTGGCACATGCTTGTAATTCCTGCACCGGGGAGGCTGGAAACCAGAAGGATCTCTAGGAGTACAGCTGCACAGTGAGACCCTGTAACAACTAAATACATCTTTTTTAAAAATGGTAATTAAAAAGAGGCTACCCATGAGACCAAAACTCAAAAATTAACGGTAATAGTGATTCACCACAGACCAGACTTATTAGTAAATAATTTATTAAGAAATGTATTTTATTATATTTTATTATCAATTACATAGGCTTCTATTCTTCTAGAGATGTAGTAGAAACGCGCTAGCATAATTTGTATTTGCATAGTTGACAATATAACATATATCTTCGGTAATGTGATAGAAAGATTGACCCCCATAAAATAGAAGCAATTTCATGTTAACTCAGTCCCATATTAGATAGGAATCATTTGTTTTCTTTGAAATTATTGGAAAAAGGGTATTTCACTTGAACTTGCTCTCACAGTGGTCATTTCCGGGACAAAATATCAATTGCTATGATGATTAGCAGCAAGAGGAGTAGCACCTTCTGTAGCAAAAGGGTCTGTAGCTACAGCAGCCAGAGTTGTATCTACAGGCATAGCCGCAGCCAGAGCCGCAGCCAGAGCCACAGCCAGAGCCATAGCCACAGCCATAGCCAGAGCCACAGCCACAGCCATAGCCAGAGCCACAGCCAGAGCTATATCTGCAGCCGGAGCCATAGCCACAGCCATAGCCACAACCAGAGCTATAACCACAGCCGGAGCCATATCCACAGCCATAGCCTGATCCATAGCCACAGCCACAAGCAGAGCCATATCTGCAGCCGGAGCCATAGCCACAGCCATAGCCACAGCCAGAGCTGTATCCACAGCCCCCACAAGAGCGTCTGTAGTAGTTGCAGCACATTGTGTCAAGGACTGAGGTTTCAGTTGAAGGACAGAAGGCTACTTTTCAAGGATGAAAGTTCTTTACTCGTCCAAGCCCTTTTATACTTACAGGGGCGGATAGATCACACCTCACATGGACTTACCTCTGGTATTTGACAGACATGTGCCTAAAATGAGGTCACTGAGTACATTCTTATTTTGTTAGAAATAATGTATAATTTACTTACTGATGTCCTAGGAATCTTACAAGCCTTCAAGGAAATTCATGCATCTAACAACCACAGCTAAAAGAGAAATAATTTCATGCTCCATTATATTTTCCCATGACCATGAGGTACCATAACACATTACAAAACTATGGTGAATACATAAATATGTGTTTCCTTGTTATTCAGTTGTTTTAATGTCCTGGACACTTTACAGAGTCAAGGTTACCATTAACAATGTCAAGGTAACTATAGTAGAGGCTGTAGAATCCTCACAGGTTATTTGTTTCTTTTCTATTTTTAACATCAAAATCACACTGAATTACTTTCTTAATTAACAATTGAGGGTTTCAACACAGTACTCCATAAAATTTTCTCCTCTTTAAACAAATAGTTGTCTAACATGTCCTTGTCCAAGCAGGCTGTGCTGGAGTTTCTGTTAAATTCCTGACAGTAGCATAAGGAGAGTTATGTATGATGCTTTAGAAAAACATTTTCCAAGGGATTCAACTTAGAAGGCAAGCATCATCTCTTGCACGCATTCTTTCTTGCTGAGCTCCATAAAAAATCATTCCTGGACTCAAGTCATTGTGAGAGCTCCCAGGGCACTCTGGTGGATGCTGCATTTTGTAGTTAGTATTTTGTAGTTAGTATTTCCAGATTAATGTTTCTGATGGGAGACAGGAAAATTGGTTTCATCCCAGCGTCAACAGTTCAATGAGATGGAAGTTTGATCCCTGGGCCTGCCTTGCTGGCCCCGCATCCCCCGAGCGCACTGCGATGGCAATTGAAACTGGGCATGGTGGCGCAGGCCAATAATCCCAGCTCTTGGGAGGCTGTAAACAGGTTGATCACTATGAGTCCAATCTAGTACTGAGACCTTAAAACACCCTGTAGACCCTTCTCTAAAATAAAAAAGGTTCAATGAGAATGAACGATATCTAAATCTCCATTACAGATAATGATGAATATCATGAATGATAGTGAATTACATATTTCCACATTATGAACTGAATTTTATACAATTTTAAGATCATATTGTAATGGTTTTAGCATGATAAATTGTGAATATGTGAAAGGAAGTATATGTCAAATGGATTGATTTATTCATCCCAATTTTTTAAAATTTATTCTTACTTTATGCTCCCAAACAGTTTTATAGAAGAATATTTTCTTACCTTTTCAATGCATTCTAAAATTATTAAGTAAGTGTCAGTAGATTGTTTCCTGGACTTTTTTTACTTAACCTTACTTTTAACTTCCAATCACCTTCATAAATTGTTTCTGTAAAAAACGAGTTTCTGCTCATGTGACCTCTCTTACATTGACCCTTCTTGAATTTTTTCAGTCTTGGACTTTGTTATTTTCTTTAGTTACGATATTCAGTTCTCAAATGACATACTAATAATATTTATATGTTACCACTAATTAAATGTTCATAGATACAAAAATGACTCTTGAAAACAAAGATCGTTGAATTCACTTTGTTCCATTTGGGAAATGTGAATTACACGTGGGCAAATCCTGGATAATTTAGTTTTAAGACTTATGAGACTATGAAAAGAGCAACTAATATAGGCCTGTCTGCAAGGAAGTGGAGATGATCATTGTAAACTGAATATGGTACTGTGGGTCAGAGGAAATTACTGAAGGAAGGAAAACATTCTAAAAAGTGTTGTACCCACAGAATGAATGGATTGGGTCTGTGCTATAGATAAGAAGGCATTTTTGTGTACTTAAAGTTGATAAGTGTAGTCATCATCAACTGGTTTCTATTATTTAGAAAAATATCAAAATATTGGAAATGTTTTGGAGGGAATGAATATATTTATGCCATTGCAAACAATGAATTCATTGATATATACATTGTGTATGCTAAAGGAACATCGTATATTAAATATGCGTAGCTCTTAACATGGATAATATCTATATGAAGCTGATAAAGATAGATGTTGACAAGTCCTTGTTCTGATGACCAAACCTCTGGAGCACAGGTGGTGATGCAGAGATCAGCAGCTGGATGTATGAACACACTGAGAGCCAGGAAGAATGGGTCGCAGAGAGACGGCAGCACCTCTGGGTGTTGGTGTGAGCAGCAGGCTCCCACAGAGATCTTGTCTGAAAGATCTTTAAGGAGCTTCTTTCTTGATAGAATCTTCAGATAAAAATTAGTGCCGGGCTGAATCTTCCAAATGAATGAGCTTCTCTCACTTGCTGGGATTCATGATTTTGAGCCCAGGGGATGTCCTTGCACCTTCCATTGTGCTCGGGCACCACAGGCAGAACTCCAGCAAAATCAGTGTCACTTTCCGTGTGCAGATGCATGCTCTCCTGAATAAAGCTTGAGGTCGTGAGCACAGTTAGAGAGCTATGCACAAGGAAAGCTCATGTCTTCTCAGAGCACAAACACTGAGGGGTGAGCTTGAATCCTCAAGGCAGTACTCTGATTGTTGGTTAACTCTGTCTTCAGTGTTCCAAGGGTTCCATGGTAGAAATTGTTTTCTGAGAAAATAGAACAGCTAATTTTCTAATAAATTTACTAATTATATTATTGTGTTAATGAGGTTTCCATTGCTATTTTTTAAAAATCCAAGAAAATCATCTCAAATGACATAAGGCTGATTTTTATTTTTATTTTTATTTTTATTTTTTGTATTTAGGGCAGGATCTACAGTTTCGTTAAGGAGACTGATTCTTCAAGATCTTCCTGTTTTCAGCCTCCCAAGTTCTGGGATTATAGGTGTGTGCCACCACACCCAGCCTCTATCATCATCTCAAGGTGCCCCCCCTGGTGGTGGGGGCAGGGCCTGCATAGCACACTGGGGATTGAATTCCTGCCATGTGCTCTGCCTAAGAGGTGCTCTAGTCTGCTCAGTTGTCAGATCGGTCCTTATAAGGCTTATTCTTGGAGCATAGTTTCAGAGGCTTGGTGGGTTTAATTCATCGCCTTTTAGATCTGTCATTCTTAGACATGGGGTGAAAGCGGAAAGCCATTGTAGAAAGGAGTAGCTCAGGAAAGTGGCCCACATCATGGTGAAAGAGAGAGAGACAGAGAGAAAGACAGACAGACAGACAGACAGACAGACAGGCAGGCAGACAGACAGAGAAATAGAAACAAAGAGACAGACAAAAAGAGACAGAGACATATTGCCAAAGAGCACAACCCCCATGAGCCACTCCTGTAGACTAGACTCTACATCCTATATTTGCATCATCTATCAATAATCAACCAGATTATAAATCCACCAGTGAAGTTAGAGCCCCATTAAACTGCCATGTTCCAAAACCTCTTCTGTGAGTATTGCTTCATTAGTGAGCAACTCTTCCCAGTAATGTGAACATTACATATCAAAACCACACCTATATGAGTGTCTTGCTGCAACAGCCCTGTGAGAATAAAAAAATAATCTATGTATTGAGAATATGGATGGACTATAAGGGGCAGATAATAGCTCCTCATGTACAAAGAAAACAATATATTCTATTTTTTCCATACCTTTTTACAAATAGAAGCACTCTCAAAAAATAAATTCTCACACATTTTTGTATGTGCAGGTAGTCATGTATGCTTATTAACTAAAATTTTAAGATTAGCTTTAATGTGATTATTTCATATATATCTACATATGTGAACAGAAGTATATGCATCAATCCTCTATATAGTTGCATAGCATATCTCAATACCTTTATGAACTTTCAACTGTAAGTAAATGCTTCAATGAATTATGCTGCTGCTGAGTTCACTGAGTTTCATTGCAAGTGCTCTAACAATCACACTGATAGCAAATAAAAACTACCTCTATTTGTTCTTCATAAAAACATATAGGAAAAGGCACATTAGCAAAATGAAAATTGCATACAAGGCCAAAGGTAGTATAGCCTCTGAATTCAATTTTTGTAATTCCTATGTGTCTAGGAATCTGTCCATTTCTTTCTTTCTTTTTTCTTTTTTTTTTTTTTTCTTTTTAATCTTTCTGGGACATAGGTTCTTGAAGCAGATATTGATGATCTTCTGTATTTTTATAGGATCATTAGTGACTTCACCCATTTCATTCTAATTGCTTGAATTTGATTCTAAGAACCGGTAAGCACAATGCCTAATTTAGGCATTCCCAGTATTTTTCAAATATCATCCTATTAAGATGCTTTTGCACAACAAAAGAAATCACCAACAGAGTGAAAGGATAACCCACAAATGGAAGGGAAAAAGTTAGCAAGTGTCCCTCAGTTAAAGGATTTTCATCCAGAATACATAAATAATTGACAAAAGCAGGCAGCTCCAAATTTAAAAAGTCAATCCAGAAAATGAACCTATGCTATTAGTGCACACTTCTCAGCTGAAGAAATACAAATACAAATAAATACATAAAACAATGATCGTCATCAGTGGTTATTAGAGAGATGCAAGTTAAAACAATGGAATCTCCATCTTACTCCAGAAAACATGGATGGCATCAAGAAATCAACCAATAGGGGCCGGCAAGATGGTTCAGCGGTCTAAAGCATCTGCTCAAGTAAGCTTACGCAACTGCAGGGGCTGCAGTTCGATCCCTGGCACCACATGCTGCACCAGCCCCACCCCCAGGGCAGGCTGAGCCCACCGTCATACAAAAACAAAAACAAAAAAAGAAAGAAAAGAAAAATGAAATAAATCAACCACTAACAAATGCTAGTGGGACTGGGTGGAAAACAAATCCCTTCTTCACTGTAGGTAGGAGGGCAGACTGAAACAAATACTGCGGAAATCAGTGTGGAGGTTCCTCAAAAATCTAGGCCTAGAGGTCCTATTTGACCCAGCTATTGTCCTTCCAGGTATTTTCCTAACTGAAAACAATATACCACAGTGATATATGTGCACCAATGCTTATAGTAGCACAGCTTGTAATAGCTTGGAAATAACCGAAATGCCCATTAACTGAGGAGTGAATAAAGAAGTGTTCTGTCTTGTTTTGTTTTGCTTTGTTTTGTATTGTTAATAAGGTAGTACCACTGCCATTAAGAAGAACAAATTTGAGGCATTTATAGATAAATGGATTCAACTTGAAACCATACTTGAGGGAAATAAACCCGACTCATGTGTACAAACATTACATCATTTCCCTGGTAAGAAAGTAAAGACTAAATAAGGACCCAAATGTGCAATAGATATTGGGAAACTGGAAGAAACTGTTCAAAAAGAAAAACTAGGGTGGGGACAGAGGAAAGGAAGAAAGGGGGAAAGGCAAAGGAAACAAGCAAAATGAAAGCAAAGCTTTGTAAGTAGGTAAGGAAGACGGATGAAGGAAAGAAGAGGAAAGAGACTGGGAAGAAAAGCATCAAAATATATCATGTAGAGGTAAAATTACGTATAAAGAATGTAATCAGCATGCATATCTAAAATGCACTAATAAACTGAATAAAAAATAAAAATGAGGTTTTGTGGAACACTTCAGAAAGAGGCAAGAATGATGGGGTAGTTGGGGACAAGCAACAGGGAGCATGCTGAGAGCGTTTAACCACAATGTGTCAGTCACAGTAAGAAAATGTGTTTAATTTAGGCATTCGCAGTATTTTTCAGTCACTATCATCTTAAACTGAATCTTACATATTTGAGGGAAAAGTGAGTGAAAACACCAGCAGTCTATCTGCTCAAACTAGAATTGGACTGAGACATTTGTCAATGTGCTTGACTTTTGCGTCTTGCATTTTTGCCCTTGATCGTGCCACTGAAGGCCAAGGTGATATGGCAGACACTGCTCACTAGCAAAACCCCAGCCATGTCTATAATAAGCTCCTTCACCTTAGCTTCTTTTGGCTAGGAACGGCCCCAGGACAGCAGAGGACTAGAAAGTGCTAGGTAATAGGGAAGGAAGGTTCTGTCCAAGTGTTAGCATCAAGGTTCTCAGATGTCACTGTCTTACTCTTTTGTGCTTGAATTTCATGCCTGGGATGCGAGAGCGATATTGGTCTTTTTTTTTTTTTTTTTAAACAACTATGAAATCTTACATATAAAAGTAGAACAAGATTGATGGTCAAGAATGACATATGCTGCTTGTTATGGTTTATGTCTAACTGTCCCCCCAAAGCCTCATGCAGTCATGCGGCGGAGACTTCTAGAGTTTGAGACTAACTCATGATCCACTGGGGTTACATGTCTTAGTACTGATGAGATTATGGATCCTAGTACTGCTAAGGTTATGGGTGTGGTCTGAGGTGGATATCCTCATTGATCAGTTGCCCCTGTTGCCATTTTGTTGATGTTTTGTCACCATGAACTACTGTTCTCTGCCATGTGCCACTCTGCCTTGGAGCCGGCCAAGTATGGGCTGAAACCTCCAGCAACTGTGAGCTAAACAAACCTTTCCTTCTTTCATTTTGGGTGTCGGGTATTTGTCCTACCAATGAGTGAAGAGTAACTAAGACACTGCTGCAGTCCGTTATGATTTCTCTAAGAAGTTTACATAACTCCATGTACAGGTACAAGATTTCTTACATATGACCAAAAAATGCAAAAATTAATATTAACAATAATTCAACACAGACTAGACTTCTCAGTAAATAATTTATTAAGAAATGTATTTTGTTACATTTTATTATATGCCAATTATATGCTTGATATACTTTTGGAAATAGTTACAGCAGAGAAAATTTAAGATAATTTACATTTGTATATTTGATAATATAACATGTGTCTTTAGTAATGTGGCAGAAGGACTCAGACTAAATGCAGTGGAAATAATTTGCTGCTAATCCAATCACACATCAAATACTAAGTTGCCTTGGACTGAAATCGTTGGATAGGGCTCTTTCACCTCAACTTGCCTTCCCAGTGGTCCTTTCGAGGACAAAGCCTCACTTGGCATGGTGATCAGTAGCACGAGGAGTAGCACTTTCTGTAGCAAGAGGGGCGGTAGCTGCAGCAACCAGAGTTGTAGCCACAGCCAGACCCATAGCCACAGCCAGAGACATATCTACAGCCATATCTAGAGCCAAAGCCGGAGCCATAGCTGCAGCCAGAGCGGTATCCACAGCCATAGCCACAGCCAGAGCCATAACCACAGCCAGAGCCATAGCCACAGCCCCCACAGGAGCTTCTGTAGTAGATGCAGCACATGGTATCAGGAGCTGAGGTTTTAGTTGAAGGATAGGAGGCTACTTCTCAAATGTGAAGATCGTCTTGCCTTCCAGGCCCTTTTATACTTACAAGGATGGATGGGTCACACCTCACATGGGCTCTCTTCCGGCATTTATAGCTGTGTGCCTAAAATGAGATCATTATGTGCATGCATGCTCATTCTGCAACAAATACTCCACTATGTAATAAAATTACTTACTAGTGTCTTAGGAATCTTGAGAGCCTTCAAGGAAAAACATGTGTCTTTCTATCAACTAAGGCTTGAGGAACAATAATTTCATGTTGCCTCATACTTTTCCATGACATAGCCCAACACATTACCAAAGTATGTTCAACCCGTAAATACATATTTCCTTGCTATTCAGTTGCTTTAAGGTCCCAGAAACATTCTGCCAAACCATGTTCTACAAAGTCAAGGTTATAATTCTTCAACAACAGCAAGATCACAGCAATAGGAACCGTAGAATCATCATAGGGTCTTTATTTCTTCTTTCTATTTTTGACTGAACAAGGGCTGGGAAGGTAGCTCCGTGGAACAAGTGCCTGCCTGGCAAATGCAAGGTCATGAGTTTGAACTCCTGTCCCACAAAAAAAAAAAAAAATCACACTGAACTACTTTTTAAGTTATATAGTAGAGTGTCTGGATGCACTACAATCACTCCACAAAGCTTATTCTTTCTCTTTCAAAGGAAATTTTTCCAACCTGTCCTTGTCCAACCAGGTTCTTAGGTGTTTGAGTTTCTGTCAAATTTCTGAAGAGTAGTTAAAAGAGATTTTCAAGGGATGCTTTAGGGAAACATTTTCCAAGGGATTCAACTGAGAGTGTAAAATTTATTTCTTTCATGAGTTCTTGCTTGTGGATGTCTACATAAGTTGAGTCCTGAACATAAGCCATTGTGAGAGCGCCCAGACCACTCTCCTGAATGTTGCCCCATAGTACAACTAATCTGTACTTAGTATTTACTGATAAATGTCTCTGACGAGAAAATGAAGAATCAATTTCATCACAGGGTCAACATTTCATTTAGAAGGAAAATTAGCTAGTGCTCTATTGCACAAGATGATGACTACAGTGGATAATAGTGCCTCGCACAAATCCACATTACAAAATGAGTGCATTTCACAGTGACTTTAGCATGATAAATTGTGGGTATGTGAAATGAAGTGCTTGTCAATTAAATTGATGTATTCATCCCAAATTATTTTTTTAATTTAGTCTCACTTTATGCTCCCAGTTTTATTTATTTTTTTTTTTAATTTTTTTATTTTACTTTTTTTGTTTCAGAACTTTTGTTTATTTATTTATTTTTATGGCCGGCTCAGCCTGCCCTGAGGGCAGGGCTGGCGCACCATGTGGTGCCCGGGATCGAACCGCGGTCCCTGCAGCTGCCTAAGTTTTCCTAAGCAGGTGCTTTAGACCGCTGAGCCATCCTGCCAGGCCCAGTGCTCCCAGTTTTAAAGAACAATATTTTCTCACTTTATTCAATGTAGACTAAAAATTTTAAGTATGTGTCAGTAGATTGTTCACTTGAATTTTTTAGTCAACTTTACTTTTAACTTCAGATCACCTTCCCAAACTGTTTCCATGAAAACTGTTTCTAGCTATTATGATCTCTCTTAGATTCTTTCTAGAATTTTCATTTTCTTATACTTCATTATTTTTTACTTGGGACCCTCAGTTCTCAGATGATATCTTAATAATATTTACATTATTACCACTATTTATTATTTAAATTATTATACCACTAATTAAATTACCATACATACACAAATGACTCATAAAAACAATGACCTCTGAGTTGGTCTTGTTCTAGGTGAGAGACACAGAAGGTCAATTAGGAGAGATTAATATAAGAAACTAGAAAATGAAAAGTGGAATTGATACATACTTACATGATGGAACTGAGTAGAATACCACAGAAGTGTGGAAAACATTCAAAAAGCTTCTTAAAAGAAATATTGTACCCACAGGATAAATGGATTGGACCTGCTTGTGCTTCCGATGAGAATATTTTTTGTAAGGGTGTACAGGGTGCACAGGGTCTACAGGGTCTCACTACATAGGTGGGACTCATAGTGATCCATCTATATTCACCCTCCCAAGACCTGGGATTACAGGCACACTCCACCGCACCAGGGGAGAATACTTTTTCTGCACCTAAAAGCTGGCGAAAAATCTAGGGTAACTACGAAATCATTTCCATTACTAGAAAAGAAATTATAAGATGAACATTTTGGAGATGATGATGTTTATAATTTGAGAGCATAGAATCACTAGTGCATGCATTATGCACGCTGAAGAAACATCATATATGCCTAGTTCTTTATATTGATGATATGTAAGTGAAGCTGATAAAGATAGATATTGGCAAATAAGCAAGTCTTGTTTTCCTAAAAGAAATCAAACCTCTGGAGCACAGTTGGTGATGCAGTGATCAGCAGCTGGATGTGTGAACGCGCTGAGAGCCGGGAAGAATGGGTCACAGAGAGACTTCAGGGCCTCTGGGTGTCCATGTGAGCAGCAGGTTCCCACAGAGATCTTGCCTGAGAGATCTTCAAGGTGCTCCTTTCTTGATAGAATCTTCAGATAAAAATTAGTGCCAGGCTAAATCTCCCAAGTGAGTGAGCTTGTATCACTCACTGGAACCCATTATGATTTGGAATGTCATATTTATTATTATATTGAGATTTAAAAAACAACAGTTTAACATTTACAAAATTAGTAGATATCAGAAAAGGCTAACGTGGATTTAATTCTTAAAATTAATGTGCACTTATTTTTGTTTCATTTCAGTACATGATAACTGTAACCTTCCTGTAGATAACTGTAGCATAAGGATAAAGTCAGAGGAACTTACATTTGAATATTCAAAACTAACATCTGTCTTCAGTGAACTGATGAAACTCTTCTGTCTAAATCAATTCTACATTGAAATTTCCATATTAATTCAGGTGCACAGCAGGCAATAAAATGTTTCACTTAGTTTAAACTTAATGAATGGGAGATTTCACTTGAACTCACCCTTCAGATGGTTATTTAGAAGGCAAAATGGAAGTTTTCTGGAAAATATTATTTTGATGCAATTAAAAATATTGGCGTAAGGGACTAGGGAGATAACCCAAGGCACAAGTGCCTGCCTAACAAGTATTTATTTATTTATTTATTTATTATTCATTCTCTATGATATATAAAGTATATTCTCTAAAATATGTAATTTTCTCTAAGACCTAGAGTGGAGCCACTTGGAAAACAAAAACTTAACAATGAGGAAAAATAGTAAAGCTGTGAGAATCAAGGAAAGGCCTTTAGTAGAAACTTGAGGGAATCTACAAAAACTAAACATACTCCAAGCAAAGAACTGAAGCAATCTGATGATAAGCATAGCTTCCAAGGAGGTTGTCTCTTCCCCACAAACACAAGGTAAACTGAGAGGGAGTCAGCAGTCACAGGAAAAAACAATGGACAGATGGACAGACAGCACTAGCCTAAGTCCATGGTCATTCTGAGCTGCAAAGATTTACTCTGAAAGTAACTCTTTCCACAAGGCAGCCTAGAGTTGAAGAAGAAATTCAGTGTATTGTCCACAATACACAGCAACAATTCGGTCAGAAACCATTTAGTGAAGGAGTTTATTATTTAAGACTGAGCAGCACTAGGAGTCGGAGGTCCCAGAAAAGCATCACTTCAGGTTCTCTGGGGCCACGGTGGTTGGAGGGGAGCCTACCACAAGAGATAGTCACAGAGAAGCTGTGAACTAATCACAGATCTCTGCAGATTTTTAAGCAGTGGGAGCTCGTACTTTGAAGAACATAGCAGTCCCACAATCTGTGGTTAAAAAGCGAAGCCTCTTGTGTGTTTTTCTAAAGGTGCTAGGTCTAAAAGTGCTGGATTAATTCCAGCAAATGCTGAGGCCTCCATAGCTGTCCGATTCCAGAACAAATGTCAGTGATCAGTTTCCTCTTCCTATGTTTCCAATCGATCAGGAATACATCTTGGTGGTAACAGTAGCCACATCCCAGGAAGTATGGACAGAGGGGTCTCTGAGGCACAAGAGGCACCTCAGGAGATCACAGGCCATAAAGCTAGTCAGAGCTAGCAGCGATTTGGGGTGCACAGATTACAAACATTACGGAGTCCTAATGCAGATGACACACCACCATGGGCTCAGGACACCCTGTGAGAAAAATAGAGGGATTCACACAGCTAGAAGTCAGCATGGAAGTAAAATAGGCCTCAGCTTCTGATAAGAAATCACTCAACCAAACATGCTGAAGAATCTTGGGAGCTCAAGTCACTTTTCCTGTCCTTTTTAGAAGATTTTTGGTTTTAATTTTGTTTTGTTGTCCTGTCTTTTGCTCTTTTTTATTTATTTTTCTTATTTCTCTTGTATGTCTTCTGTCACCTTTAACATACTTCCATCAACATTCTTTTATTTTTTTAATCTTTCTTTTCTTTCCTCATCTTTTTCCCTTTGCCAAATTTTACTTTTCCTTTTATCTAACCTCCCACCTCTTCCATTTTTTATCATTCTTGAATTGTAATCTATCTAGTTGATCCTCCAATTGTTGTTGAATTCTTTTCTCTTTTTAATGTCTGTATAGTTGTTATATTTAGTAAATACTTATTATATGCCAGTATTTTCTTGATCTGTGTCTACATTATTACTGCAAATCTCTCTTTTATATCCTTCAAAATGCTATAATTTAGCTATTCTTAGTTCTTATGGTATGTCAGTAACTGTTTTGTCCTTGTGTTTGTTGCTTTTGTTGATTTCCTTCACATTATTAGTGATGGTATAGCTTTAATTGGTTTTAGTCTATGACACTATCTGACTTGTCCTTTTGTCATCAGCATTACTGCAGTTTTTCTCTGCCCTTAAGTAGTACTGAGGGCTCCAGCTGTTTGTTCATTAAGAAAACTCTCAAATGTCATATTAAATAGCTTGAAGAGGTATGTAAACATCAAACATAACCAAACCAAGGACACATTACAAGGTGATAGAATCTAACTAAAGAGATCCCCAAGTAGTGACAGAGTTTCTCTATCCTAACTGATCTTCAGTCCACAAGAAAAGAATACAGAAACGTGAAAAATCAAAATAACAAGATGCCCCTAGACTTCTAACCCTTCAAGAGCTAATCTCGTGGATACCAAGGCAGATAAAATTATTGGCAAATAAATGAACCAGGAAAAGCAATTTCAGCTCCAGAGTGACTCTTGGGCCAGCCTGACCACTATCAGCCCTACAATGTAACTCAACTTGTCCCTGTACTTCAGGCATCCACAGTGCCCAGATCAAGGCTTTCACTGTTACTGATCAGTGTTGGAAGTGGGACCAAAGAGCAAAAGGGGAGCTCTGGGGGAAAAGCGAAGCTTCACCTAAGTAGGCAGCTTCGCCCCATCACTGGCATCTCTGCCTGAGCTCTGCTGTGCCTCCCATGAACAGTGGAATTACGCTCTCTAAGAGCAAGAGCCCCTACTGTGAACTGCACATGTGAGAGATCTAGGCGTAACACTCCCATAGGAATTCTGCACCTGATGTTCAGATGTGGAGCTGAGGGAGCGATTCCAGCACTGGACAGTGGCAGCAAATACAGGTTAACATTAGTAGAGAGTTTTTCACTATATAGAGAACAAAATAAATAATAGCTGCAGATTCATTTCAAAATTCTAATTAGTAAGAGATAATTATGGATCTGATGACAGAGAAAAATGAGAATATGGAGCAGACTGGACATCAGCATCCCACTTTGGATGTCACTGTCTCATCACAGATAGATGGGAATGTCAGCTAATTTTCCTGGCCTTCTCCATACTTTCAAGTATACTGGATTAAAGCGCCTGCTTAGGCAGACACAGGATCTGGGACTTGATCCCTGGTGGTGTGCCGTGCTGAGACACTGAGACTGGGCATGGTGGCCCACGCTGTAATCCTAGCTCTTGGGAGACTGAAAACAGTAGGATCACCATGAGTCTGATCTGTGTAGTGAGACCCTGTAGACCCTGTATTAAAAAATATATTTTAAAAAATGTATGGATGGTTCATACCTCACATAGGTTCCATACTCTCATTTCACAACCATGTGCCAAAAGTGAATTGCTTATGTCCACACTCATTTTATTGTTACTTCATAGTTCACTTAATCCTTCCCCAGAAGTTTAAGGAGGCTTTCAAGAACATAAAAATCAATTGCCGGGCGTGGTGGTGCACACCTGTAATCCCAGCACTTGGGAGGCTGAGGCAGGAGGATCGGTGTGAGTTCGAGACCATCCTGGGCTACAAAAGTGAACTCAAGGCCAGTCTGAACTAAGTAGAGAGACCCTGTCTCAAAAAGACAAAAAAAAAAAAAAAAGAACATAAAAATCAAGCTTGTGCTGTCTTAATTTTATCTTTTGTAATTTCCATCTATGATGCAACAGAACATATCACCAATATGTTTCACTTACAAATCTGTATTTGCTTTTCATTTTGTTCTTTCATGGTCTTGGAAACTATCTTTAAAAATATTAAACACACTATCATTTCTATCAGTAGCATCAAGATTAACAGCAGGACCCATGGAATAATCTTGTTTTCTCTCTTCAGATCTCTCAAACTTTGTTTTTCCTAACCAAATCATACAAAATTATTTTTGTGTTATTACTTAAAGAAAAACATGCCCAATTCATCCTTTGCTTAAAAGTTGCAAGCTCGTTCTACTTTGGTATGAAAGTTTTCTTAAGCTCCTGAAGGTCACTTACATAAAGAGATTCATCCTTCAGATTATAGGAGGCATCTGGGTGTCTGTGTGGATAAGAGGCTGCCTGCAGATATGCGTTAGAACTCTTCAAATGCTCATAGGGGGGGTCAAATAAAAGTAAGGACAGACTGAATCTCCAATGCCATTGAGCTCTGAGCACTTTCTGGGCCCACTGAAAATACAGATATTGACAGATCCTCACATGCACACTGTCTATGCAGTCTCATTTTCTCCAACGCCTCAAGCTGATAACCCAAGAGAATGAATAACTCCCTCCAAGTGTATTCCTTTATCAAGGAAGTGTAAGTTCATGAGCAAATGTAATAAGAAATATACAAAAAGAATCTTATCTGTCTCAGAAAGTAAATTTCCAAGGGTGAGTTTGAAGTTTATAGGAAACAATTTGAAAAGGAGTTAAGTCTCTCTTCCAAATTCCACAGGTTCTGTAGTAAAAATTGCTTTCATTGCAAAGAAGAGATATGAAATAATTATATCAATTAAAAATGCCCTCAGTGGAAGCATGAGTCTTGATGGATGGCAGCCCATTCAAAGAGAGAATAGTAAGGTATTTGCATGTATTTAATATTTAATAAATATTTAATCAAAAGAAAAAATTTCTCAACAATTGTGAGCACAGTTTTTCTAACTGTCCAGTGGAAAAAATAACTACATATATTTAAATTTTATTAAGGTTCATGGGATGTATATAGAAAAAATCTTTTGTACTTTTTATATGTTACTGTAGGGAATAACCAAACTTTTAGAATTTATCCTAATGTTGCTTTGTTCAGTGTCTGATTTATGTACCTAGTATATCTGTAAGTCTTTTATGTAAGATGAATATACATATATAAACATTTATAATATATTTTACAAGTGGTCAAGTGTCCTCAAAACATTAACTATAAATAGATAATCTCATCAGCTGTTGCTGAGCATTTCACAATACTGTTTACAACAATACACTATCAGAGATTTTCAGTTTGGTACAGCCTTTTTTATTCATTTTGTTTCATTGGCTTTGAAGGACATATCTTTAAAATCATTGTTAAAGCCAAAACAATAAACATATTTCCCAATATTTTCTTCTAGCAATTTTACATTTTCAAGTTCTTCAGTTGCGGTTAAAAAATTTTGAGTGGATTTTGCATACAGTGTGAAATAGAGGACATCACTTATATATCCACACAACTAGAATTATTAGAGGATCTATGTGCATATAGTTAAGTTTTAAATTCTTGAAGCTTTTAACATTTCCTTGTTACCCAAGACCTATGGAATGTTAATATAACTGGCTGAATAACAAAAATGGAACCCTGTCCAGAATCCCTGGCTTTGTAGCTATCATCCCTAGAATAGGTCAGGCATGGTAAAAGGTAAACACAAAAGGAAAGGGATTGGGTCTCAAGAATAGACAAAGGTGCTCCTTGAAGTTGCACTGCCGTTGCCATCTTCTTGGCCTGTTTTTCCATACCAAGACTATGAGCATTATGTTGATCATTGCTATCATCTACTGTGAAGTCACTAGTGTTGCTTCTTATGGCAACTGGGTTACAGGAGAGCTAATGGATTCTAGTTCTTCCTGATTTTTTGGACCAGTTATTGTAGTCTTTACTATGTATTTAAACTTCTTGTTTTGTACACTTCGAAGAATCTTAACTATTTGATAATTTAATATGGTAGCCACTTTGTAGCATAGATATAAGCTGGAATTTCTTATTGATCTCATTTGAATGAGGGATATTTTCATACAAGACATTAATTTTGGCTATGTTTATTTTAGTTTATATATATATATATATATATATATATATATATATAATTAACATTGAAAGACTTAAGAAAAAACTATTAAACTACTTTTTACATCTCACCGATAAAACATAATTCAATTAATCTGTAATTCAATTAAGTTGTATTCAAGAAATAGTAATAAAAGCTTCAAAATTTAACAGTGATACAGATACAAAGAACACTATAGTTCTCAGTGAATAAATTATTTTTTTGAAAAACTGCTATTTTATTTCATCTTAGTATGTGCCAATATTGCAATTTCTCTGCATCTGAAGATAACTGTAGTATAGAAACAAAGAGAGAGTTATAGAAACTTATATTTGAATATTCAACAAAACATATCTCTTCACACTGATGGGATTGGACTACTCAGTTTACATCAAGAGAAAGCATT
>PVJA010007255.1:0-69488 GCA_004027025.1 Myocastor coypus | reverse complement strand
TTGCTCCATCCAGGTGCCACCTCTTAGCAGCACATTCAGCGAGACTAGTGTCCCAACAGCCAGAGAACCAATCACCTTTCAGGGATCTCAAGTGTTTGGGAGATATTTTAAAGGTGAATGATTATAGTCTGA
Source organism: Myocastor coypus (assembly GCA_004027025.1). Taxonomy (NCBI): domain Eukaryota; kingdom Metazoa; phylum Chordata; class Mammalia; order Rodentia; family Myocastoridae; genus Myocastor; species Myocastor coypus. The sequence continues at coordinate 69,356 of PVJA010007255.1, read as the reverse complement.
AATGCACGTAATGTGTCTCTCCTAGAGCACATCATAGTTTATAACATAATACACATAGAGCATGGAGTTTTGATCCTTTTGTGATTATGTCATTAGATAGAGGCTGTACCTCACTGCTACTGTCCAACTTTTCAAAAAAGGATTGGACAGCATTTTTCCACCCAAGGATAAGGTCAAAATTCAAAGCACAGCAAGTTCCTGGACTCCTCTTCCTTGTGCATCACTGAACAGTCATAACAGTCTGCACAGCAAAAGTCAGGTGCTCCTCTTAAATCCGATTTTACATGGGGAAAATATACAGTCTTTATAGGTTATTTTAATATTTTAATAATGTGTCCAAGCCATAAAACAAATGTATCAGGGCTTGCTAATTTTTGTGAGTGACAGTGAAGGAAAATGTCTGGTGTCTTACCTGGGTAGCAAAAACATATTTTAAGAAAAGACTGAGAGATGGGCCATAGCATAGAGAGAAGAGCTCACAGTGAGACAGACTCATGTGAACATAGGTAGTCTTTATGGTCTCTCTTTTTGATGTCTTCCCAGATCTTATCACATTTTATGGACCCTGAAATCCTAATGTGAGGACACCTGCTTAACAGCCAATGCATCAAACAAGTGATTCCCATAGGGCTCTAAAATCTCAAAGTTTGGTTCACAATTTGTATCCAGTGATTTTAAGTAGAATCACTATGTAAAAGTAAGCCTCTGAAAGATGACAGAATAACTGCCGTGCCTCTGAGGGGAGCCTTGGCTGTATGGGCCTATGACATGTCCACCTCAGTGATAACTTGACCCCTTTAGAGAATTGGAGAAAGAAAGCAGAACAGTTGGCAACAAATTTTACTGAGTCAGTTAACTGTAAACCTTATCTTATAATTTGCAAGGGGTTACTTTACATAAGAAGTAAGTAACATGTTTTGTAAATGACCAATAATTTGTTTCAGTTTTGCAAAGTATGTTGCCTTCCCAGGTAGGACTGTGGCCACCACAGTGCGTACGTGAATGATCGTGGTCAGGTTTTAAAAAGAAAAAATCATTGAAATTAAAACAGAAAATGGACTTATCCTCTGGGCTCCCATAGTTTCATGATTTTTCTGGTTGTATTCATTAGCAGGGTAAAGTGTTTTTCGAAGTATTGTGTGAAAACCGGCAGTCATGGATGAATAACATCTTAATGCATATTATTTATTATTCAAATTTACATTTCTGAAAATTCTCTCTCACAAACGTGTTGACTCATACATCACAGCCTCAGAAGAAGTAGAAAGAGGAATAAACTGGCAGTAATTGTACTTAAGCTTATTATTTAATGAGAAATAAGGACTACTTACATTTGGTTCAGGAACTGACATGCCTACACCAGTTCATAAAAACAAAACATTGATCTCTCCACATAATTTTGAATTCTGAGCAAGTCCCACACATTCTGAAGTGCTCTTTCTATCTAAACAATTTATTAGCTCATTAGTGCATACTTGGTCTTTTTCATGGCAAATTATTTCAACTAAAGAATTACATACTTCTATCTGTCTTCCTGAACCCCTCAAGTTGTTGAGAGGAAAATGCATGTGTTGTAAACTTCAATTGAACCGGAAGGTCGGAGTCCTTGCCTAGAATCTTCACCTCCTAACATATTTATCCATATATATCGCTAAGCAGGAATGTAGGTCTAGAGGAAGTAGACCCTAGTGATCATATTGAAATCACAGGTCACGGGTTGGAAAGCAGGCAGTACATGCACAGGGTGTGTGAGTTTATTCAGAATGTTTGTCTATGACTCAATTTTCTTGAACAAAACTGGTAATGATCTGTTTACCATGCTACCATAGTTTGTGGTATTATTACAGGTTTAACTATGATCATATCTAAAGTTATTTAAAGAATACTAGAGAACATATTAGGTACTTAATAAATATATGATCTCATTTTTCTTTTTAATTACAATATATAGTCTTAATAATATAGGAAAATATCACATATATGATAGTTTCCTTCTGTGATTAAAATGTCCCATAAGGAAAAAAGATATCCATATATTCATTCACTAAACATTTATTAATTTTCTTTTTCTATGAGAGGAAACCATTGCTTTCTTTCTACAGAATCTCTGTGCAGCTTGTTCTATAGAATGAACCAAAACAGCATGAAGCTGAACTCTCAGAGACCTGTGCTAATGTCATTACAGTAAACATGGTTGCAGATGACAGTGACATGGAAATACATCAGAAGTACTCATAGAAAGCATTCACAGTTATGTCTAGTAAGTAGACTAACCATTTTTTGCTAGTGAATTAGATGCAAGTTGTAGGAGAACCAAATGATTGATACAGTACTATAGTGTTTGACAGGAAAATTTTGAAAAGTGGAACTGACATAAATGAAGATGCCATCGCTTATGTGGGGTGGGGGGGCAAGACAATTGTGGAAAAGGAAGTGAGTGGTTGATTTCAGATGTATTCAGTAAGTATCACAGTTTCATTGTTCAGCCTAAGATACATTTTCATTACTCAGCCAAACATTAATCCAAGTATAGTTCACCTGCTTCTGCCTTTCAGGTTTTAATCAATATTACACTAAAATATTCAGAAAATATAATTATATTTGTAATGAATGTGTATAGACATTTTTTCTGTCATTATTTCATAGAAATGCATTACTGTAAGTATCAACATTGCATTTGTATTGAATTATCTCATAAGTAACTCAGAGAAAGATTAAAGTATACAGGAGTTATGCTTGAATCATAGATAAACCCAATTGCTCTGTACATGATAGACTAGGGCGTGCGTGGATTTTGATAACTGCGGGAAGCCCTGGTACCAATTTCCCCATAATATTGAGGGGCACATTCATTTTTTTGCAGATATTTTTCAAAGTTGATTAAAATACATAATCAATTGATTCTAATGTACATAAACTTTTTTATGTATTTAGTACAGTGTCTATAGGGTCTCACTATGTAGATTGGACTTGCAGTGATTCTCCTGTTTTCAGTCTCCCAAGTGCTAGGATTACAGGTACACACCACTAACCCAGTCTCCATTGCTGTCTCAGGGATTGACATTTAGCTTAGCTGTCTAAGTGACTGTTTTTGTAAGCCTCCGCAGACGTACAAAGACTGTGGTTTGATCCCCAGCTCCACATGCATTTCCAGACCCGAACTTAAGGCCACCTGAGCCAGCCAAAACAAACAAACAAACAAACAAACAAAGTACTTCAATCACTGTCTCAGCATGCTGCAGGATTGGGGCCTGCGTGCCAGGTATAGAATCCTGGCCACTGCGCCCTTCTCAAGCAGACACCTAAGTCCTCTAAGCTATCTGGCCGGCCTGAGATAAACTTACTCAGTTGGAGTGAGTTGACTCAGTTGAAAAATGGAACTGAGACTTTCATTTTAAAACAGAAATAGCTTCCAAAGATAGCAGCTTCAGCCTTTGCACCTGGTATTCTGTCCTATGTGTCGATGACTTCCCTAGGCAGTCTCCACCACCATATAAGCTACTCCCCCAATAAAGCACTTGTCGTACGTTTCTGATGCTGTGCCCCAGGCTGAACCCTGACGGATGCCAGACTCCATGGGATGAGTAGAGGTTTCCCATGGAAGTCAAAATTTGAGAATTATAATCATAAAAAGTTTAGCGGTATTATCAGTGTTAGATGAGGTCACCTATGCAGTGTGTGGAGGTAGAACATAAAAGGATTAGGCGGAAGTTCAAGATGAACTGGGAATAGAACAGAAAGGCTGAAAAAGAAAACATAAAAGACTCTGAGAACTAACCAGAGACATGAAAAATACATCCAAAGAAAGTCCTGCAAGTCAAAAGAAGTTATTTCCAAGAGGAAGCAACCCTAAGCTTACAGATGACAAAAAGAACAAATGGTATGTAATAAAATAAAAAAAAAATGGCCCAGGTAAAATTGTCTATTTCTTTTATACTTAGAACATTATAGGCAGCATTACCACTGGGAGAAAATAATTTTCAAAATATAAATAAGACCAATGTCTGTGTGGTATGTATCAACTATATCTTCAAATTAAACATATCAGTAGAACACATCAGCCTTGATAGAAAAAAATCAATGTAATGGTGTTTTAAATAAGAGCTTATAGTTCAAACTATATTCTACATTTTAACGATCACACAAAACAATCATTGAAATAGAGGACATTATTTCTGTATTATTATATAGTGCACTTATATATTACTTATATATAATCAAATGTGTTATAAATGATAAAATGCAATATTACGTTATGATACTAACATCAGTTAGAAATTGAGATCATATAAATTTCTGGGGATTTTTCTACAGAAAAAATCAGGATCACTTGGGATCCTTCTGGTGAAATATAAACCAGCACAGACTTTGTGGAGCACTGTCCATCAGAATTTACAGCAACAAGGCATGCACTGACCCAACACCTTTCCTGGTATTGTTTTCACCCTCCTCAATTATCATTTTGAGGACAAACTCATGCATAGATTCATATGGTGCCAGGAACAAGACCTTCATACTTTGTAGTACTGTTTTTATACGAATAGAGAATTGAAAGCATCCTAGATGGCTTGCAAAAGTGATAAATAAAAATCCAGTGAATTTCTTCTATAGAATATATGGAATGAGAGTAAAGAGAATGAGAGTTATATGCAGTAAAACAAATAAACCACAAGACAATGTTTTATGGGTGAGTAAAGATTTTCTTCAGTGTTGTTTTGTGGTTTAAATCTGCACCAAGAAAACCATATCATACTTTTAAGAATGCACACAGGAACCCAGAACATACATTAAACACTTTTAGTGGCCATCTCTATGTGGATGATATCGAAGGATGAAGAAAGAATAGTTTATTTAAATTATAGAAAAGAAAAGCTATGCTGGTGGGAAGAATGAATATGGTTTCTTATGAACTTCAGAAAATCTGTGGTTAAAAATATTTGCATAAATTTCTTTAAAGAACATAGTCGTTATCACCATTCCAGATCTTTCATCTACCAATATTTCTTTGATTTTCAAGTGCCCCCTCATTGAAAAGAACCTTTTGTTTTCCTTCTTTTTCGGTAAAAAACTTCTTTGTTCAGCTGTTAAGGCCAAAACAGAAACACTGTTTAGTAAGCTCCTTGCTGGTGTGTGTCTACTGTGCTCATTAAGCAGTGGCCCACACTTTCTAATTAAAACTGTCCCCAGTGGAGCTGCCATAGGGCAGACTGGATGCTTTCCAAGTGATGAAATGGGCAAAGGAATTTGACATTTTTAGGTTACTCGGTTCTTTGCATTATCAGTTGGCAAAGATGACACATCTCTATATTCTTACTCAGTAATTTATAATCTTTGATAAGGTACAACGATAAGTGAAAAGACCAAATTCTAGAGCAATACCCTGTAACTTTGTACTCATCTGGTCCCACTTAGGGTGCTCCAACACAATAATTTAAGAATATCATACTCTTACAATATGCAATAAAGTAGACAGATTAATCTTGTCACCAGAGAAGATATAATTTTAAAAATTATCAACCAAATCATAAAAGTATCATGCTGCCGGACATGGTGGCGCACACCTGTAATCCCAGCACTTGGGAGGCTGAGGCAGGAGGATCGATGCGAGTTCGAGACCAGCCTGGGCTACAAAAGTGAGCTCAAGGCCAGCCTCAACTGCATAGCGAGACCCTGTCTCAATAAGACAAAAAAAAAAAAAAAAAAGTATCATGTAATATTATTTGACTAGTAACCTCTAAAAATATCTTTCCTAAACCCACTTGATTTTTTGTCATCTACATCTACACTGATTCTCCTTTCCTCCAGCCTTCTCTTTTATCTTTGCAACTATGTGGGGAGTAGGTACTTTGAATGTCTTATAACTTAATTGATGAGTATTGCAATATGGTCTAAGTCAGTAACTGCCACAGAGAATAACATATTGATTGAATAATCAATTGAATTACTGATAAAATGTTATGCTTTAAAAAATGAGGTAAGCCAGACATGGTGGCGCATGCCTGTGAAGAGGCTGAGGCAGAAGGATAGGTGCAAGTCTGATACCAGCCTGGGCTACAAAAGTGAGCTCAAAGCCAGCCTGAACTGCATCGCAAGACCCTGTCTCAAAAAGCGATAAATAAATAAATAAATAAATAAATAAATAAATAAATAAAAATTACATTCTGTTCCACAGCACTAGTGAATTCTTAGAAGATAGCATCAACCGACTCACGCACAGGGAGCCTTCAGGACCTGATGGCCCTCCACAAACTCCACTTCGTAGTGCTTCTTCCCACCCATTACCATTACACTGAGTTTCTCACACATAAAACTTCAGGGAACCGATCACTTCTAAATCATAGCACAGCCTTTTCTCACTTCCCTTGCCAGGTGAGGGAGGGAAGGTCAAAGGAGCGCGAGCAACAACAGAGGTGTGCTCCGTACATGCACCAGCTCCCCACAGGAAGTAGGCGTTACGGAAATGAAACAGTTTTACAGAAAGACCTAATGAAAATAAGAAACGAGGGGAAAAGTTAAAAAAATCGAACATAAAGTATTTACAACAGGCATAATACAGCCTGCACTCAGAATCAGACAGATGCTATAAACAATCTGAAACAACCTAAATGTTCCTTTAAGGTCAAGAGCATCTTCTACCAGAAGTTCAGCATATCTACCTTCACCCATGTTTTACTCAGTTTGTGCAGAAAGCTAAGAAAAAACAAGCAGACATTCTAAAATATTTTTCTTTATTAAATTCATTAATTCATATTAAAATATGATTTCACAGGCTCACCAAATAGCTCATCAGACTAAAGCTCCTGCTTAGGCAGAGCACAGGGGCTGGGGTTCTATCCTCAGCCTGCCATGCCAGCCCCACAGAATGCTGAGATTGTGATTGAGACTGGGTGTGGTGGTGCCTGCCTGTAATCCCAGATCTTAGGAGGCTGAAAACAGAAGAATCATTATGAGTCTCATCTGTGTAGTGAGACACTGTAGACTCATATATAATAACATATATAATCATATAATAAATATAGTCATATATATATGATTTCAGCTCTGACACTTTTACAGCAGATTAAAAATTCCTAATTACAAAAACAACTCACAATCTCTAGCTCTTGCCTTAGAGGATGAATGTTCAGAGCTGAATATTCTTTTTTTTGTTGTCGTTTTTTTGTCTTTTTGAGACAGGGTCTCACTGTGCAGTTCAGGCTGGCTTTGAGCTCACTTTTGTAGCTCAGGCTGGTCTCGAACTCCCAGCAATCCTCCTGCCTCAGCCTCCCAAGTGCTGGGATTACAGGCATGAGCCACCACGCCCGGCTTTAGAGCTGAATATTCTTAATATTAGTCTGGTTTACTTTTTCCATGAGATATATGGAGAGTCATCTGTAGAAAGAAACATTATGCAAAGCCAATATGCAAACCAATCAGAAATAGATGTGCTATTAGTAAAGCAAAGAGGAGTAAGGGATGCTCCTCAATGCTTCAAACCTCCAGGCTTTTACAGGACACGTTTTGCAACTGGGCTGTTTTTATTTCTTCTTTTATTATAGGAAGTTATTATGTGCTTCATTCTGAGCTCAAAGTCATACTCATGTTGCAGTCTCCAAGTACTGGGATTGCAGATTTGCACCACCGTACCCACTTGCACTTCTTAGAATTACCTGTGCAAAGTACTCCTATGCTCTACAACACTATCCATATCTAGTTAATTTAAATGCATAGAATAAAGAGTTACACATAATACAAAACACAGAAAACATACCTTCTGTGGTGTGTCAGTCTACTTATCACACCGCAGTCCTTTTCTAGTGGATCTGAGCCATGTATATATATGACATGGATTTTTTCTAGTAAGGTATGTTTTCTTCAGGAAAGAACAAACCTTCTTCTACAAATATCAGATTTCAGGCAGCTTCTCACACACTGTAGCTCTTGTGGCAGAGGTATCCTGACGTCTGCACCAGGCCTGCTATCCACAGAGCGAGATACAGCGCTTCAGACCCAGCAGTCCTAGCTGGTGATCGTGTTCCTGAAAGGCCTCACTTGAGGTCCTCAATTCTCTACATATTCGCTGCTGTCTTCCTGACTATATGAAATAAAAAATTTCTAAAATTTTTTATTCAAACTAAAAGTTCTGACTTAAAAGGATTTTTTTTTCCCTTTTCGATATGAAGATTAAAAACCATGACACCAGAGAGAAGTTTGTTAGGAATCCGCAGCTGCCAAAATACATCATCATGAACTTATGAACTTATGAACTTAGAAAAACTGAAGTTTATGGTGTCTTGACTCAGAAGACCAGAAGACCTAAATCAAGGATATTAGCCTTAGGATTTAGGGCCGACCCAGCTAACCCAGCATGAGAATGTTACCTCAAGAGTTTTATTATAGCTGCACAGTTAGTTAAAAAAGACAATAATCAAAGATGCCTAAAAATACTACATGCATGTATCTTTGCAGAATATCATTCAACCTTATCTAGTCCACTACCATTACTGTCCAATATTCATTCATATTCATCCTCCTTAACCCATGATCTCATCTTATCTCATACTTTCCCCAAGTCTCAGCCCATAACAGCATTAATCTTGAACTAAAATCTTGACTAACTCTACCGGATTCATCATGTAAATAACCCGGGAAACAACTTGGACTGTGGCTCATCCTGTGACAAAATTCCTCTTTGTTTCCTCTGTGGGGTTATGAAAATAAAAAGTAAGTTATTTGCATCCAAAATACCTTTTTGGAGGAGACATTGATAAATATTCCACTTTTAAATGACTCATTTGTGAGAAAAAATGGAATTACCAGTCTTAAGCAACTTTGAAGCACCACAAAGGAATTTCTATTAGGTTTAGAGACTAAGGATTATTTTTTTCTGTAACCCAACAGTCTACCTCTAGGCCTCTGCCTTGACAGCCTCCTTGCTGCTCCAGAAATTCTACTATTGCAGGTATTCGTGAAGGGTATTGCATGATTACAGCTAAGCAGTTCTCTTAGCCCTATTTCTGGTCTATAGAATGGCAGAAATCTGACAGCCTCCTCTCATTTCATCCCATTTCTGTCCCTTTCAGGCAAGAATTGGAATTTTCTACAAATATAACAATCTTAAAAACCTTATGATTCTCCTGTGTATGTCAAGAAAATTCTCATTATTAGACAAGAGTGTCCTCCACAGATCACTTCTGAGGTATCAAATTTCTATCCCTAGTTCCTCAAATAGTCCATTGCTCCCAGGAAGCACATGGCGTCTAATCTCTTTAGCAAAAGGCTCTCTGGCCACATGTTAGGCTCCATTTGAGGACTTGTTTATTAAGAGTAAATGCCCTAATGTCAGCTTCCTTTTAATCTAGCTAAAGACTCTCAGAACACTAGGTGCTGTTTCTCTTTTACCTAACAATTTTTCTCTTACTTCATCTTTTCCTCTTACATTTTACTATAAGGAGCAAGGAGAAGTCAAGCCACATGTTCAGCATCTTTCCCATGGTATTCTTATTGTAGACGGTAATGAAAATAATATAGAGATGACTTAATACAGATATATATATATATATGTTAGTGTGTGGTGCCCCTCACTTCCTTAACAAATTCTTCATTGATCCTGAGAGATATAAGGAAAGCTTCTGATCTTAGTAATCCAATACAATATACATAAACAGTTCTCTAAAATACAAGAGCAATACCGTGAACCAATATAATCACAGTCTTTGAAGAACAATCAATAAAGTGAATTAAAATGAGCCAAAACTATTGCTACTATACTATTACTATTACACTGATAATAGTACTATTATTACTATTAGAGCTATTACTATTATACTAATCTTCATGTTAACTTATTTTTGTAAACTAAGGTGCTCAAACTAGTAACAAAATTGGGGGATACATATATTTGCTGATACACAAACTAAAATATGTATTGCCTTATTTATTCTAAGTAGAAAGAATGATTTTCCCTTCCACTCACTATAATAGTATAAAATATAAAACATGCATTCTTTTTCTCTGACTGACAAGTTCAATTCTGGACATATATTCTAACTAATAGAATGAAAATTGCAGTACATGAATCAATTACAGTTGTTCAATTGTCTATTTTGGAAAGGGAAAATAGTTTGAATTTTATACAATTTCATTGTGTATGTGTCATAGTATCTTAAATGACAATACTACTATCAGGAAATGGGGTTTAATCAGGAGCTAATCACTGCACAGAGCAATAACCAATTGCCTATTTTTTGTCTATTGTCACAGTGGAAGAAATGAATCCTTATTAATATTTAAATACATTCATACTTACACTTGACATGAGCATATTTGGCGTTGAACACCATCTTCCACCAATGGCATACAGTCTCTATCTATGTAGTACTAAATAAACATTTTCAAATTATAATACCAATATAATTTCTCCCTACAACCCCCCAAAATACAACAAGAAGCATTAACTAAAATTGGCTAGTTTGTCAATAAAAAAGAGATGCTCCAAAATATATCATTTTAGCCTTGCCCAAATTCTTAAACACCATTGTACTTTATATTACAATTTTTAAGACATTAATGTGACTTCAGAGCTTTTAAGTTTAATTTTTGCATGTGTGGGATCATTCATGCCAACTGATATGAACTGAAATATTAATGCCTAAAGAATGGATAAAAATGACATAGTATTTTTATGTAACGAATTACTACTCAGCCATAGAGAAAGATAAACTTGAGAATTTACAGGGAAATGGGTGCCACTCAAGTCCATACTTGTAAGTGAAATAAACCATCCTCCCTTGTGTGAACATCATATTGTCTCCCCAGTGTAAGTAGCTGGATGAGTAAATAAGACCCAAAATATACCATAGGTATTATGAAATGGGAAAAAATGCTGAAAAGTAAAGAGAAACTGGAGAAGGAAAAGAAGGAAAGGAAAAGGATATATAACTTAAAAAAGTTATACTACCAATTGCTTTTGTACACAAAGGTATATGCCAAAATTGCTTAATCAATTTTCTTACCTGTGTCTTGTAATATGAGCAAATACTTTGAAGATAACAATATGTAGTGAACTGACCATTGCTACATTCCTACAGTCTTCTTTTGAAATCTGATGACATTACTTTTGTTGTTTATTTTTCTTTATTTTAAAATAAAAAAGGGGGCCTGAGGAGGTAGCTCAGTGGTCTGAGTGTCCGTCTGGCAAGCACAAGGACCTGGGATCCATTCCTAGCAATGCATGCTGTGCTGATGTGCTGTGCCAGCCACTGAAACCAGGCAGAGTGGCACATGCCTATAATCCCAGTGCTGGGGATGGGGGAGCTGAGGTAAGAGGATCACTAAGAGTCCAAGCTGCATAGTGAAACCCTGTACCACATAAACAAATAAAAGATTCTTAAAATGTTAAAATATAGAAAAACAATAAATGATACACAAAAGTTCTACCCAACTTTCAGTAGATAATAATGTTTGATCTTATTGATTGAGCTAAATCATCTTAAAATGCTTCTAAAATATCTATAGTTCAGGGAGTAAAAAGAGTAAAAACTACATATATTTCTCACAGTAGTCCTACTTTGAGAAATTTTGATGTTCTACATTTATTACTTTAAGTCTATATTATTTAATAACACCAAAAGCAATGGTCTCCTAAAGAACAAATAAAGATTGAGACAGAGAGAGAGAGAGAGAGAGAGAGAGAGAGAGAGAGAGAGAGAGAGAGAGAGAGAGATGGAGACAGGGGAGACAGAAACAGACACAGAGAGAGAGCGAGCAAGAAAGAGAGAGAGAGAGAGAAACACACAGAGGAAGGAATATCAAGGGAAAAAGAAAAGAATTGTAATATTGCTTGAAGACCTAGGTTTTTCATCTATTAAGTCATAATGTATCCCAAATTTTTCTCAGTTAATCACTCTGCGCCTCAATTCCCTTACACTTAAAATGAAGTATATGATTCGTGATATTCTAATATTATATGAGTGTATTGACCAGACTTTCAGCAATTTTATTAAAGCTGACACTTCTAATGTCTTCTGTCATTCTAGTGACTTCTTAGAGACTTTGGGGACATAAATTCTGTACTAATATTTTTTTAAGCGCAGTGATCAATACTGGGAATTGATATTTACATAACATTTCAGAAGTACGAAGGAACAAGTGAGTTAGATAAAAAAGAGTTGGTTCAAGGTCACATACATAAATACGGAAACCAATATTATTTCAATCCAAGATTTTAGGGTCTATTGCCATATCCACTTCACTTTCTATAGAAACAAAATCTACTTGATTTAATTTCTTCATAAACATTGACATTCTTTTAGAGTTATTAAAATATTATTTTATTTGTTGAGTCAAAATGTTGAAGTACAATGCCATTTTTAAAAATTCAGTGTTTTTGGAGTTAATGGTTTATATTTGGTTTTTATAGTACACAATCACTAATCCATCTAACATTATTCAAAAATGCACCCCTGTATGCATGCAAAAAAAAAGCAATGCACAGGCAAATTAATTCTTCCATATTCACAGTGATACACAGCTTGCCATTTTAAAAGTAAGCTACACTGCTGAATTGATAGAATGAAAAATTAAGAAGTTTCATTGGATAGGGACCACCAAAAACCTCAGCAGATTGAAGCACCTGCAAGTAAGGACAGGGGCCAGGGGTTTGATCACAGGGCCTGACATGCCAGCCCAGCCCCTGGGGCATGCTGTGACTGAGACTGGGCGTGGTGGCGCGGGCCTGTAATCCCAGGTCTTGGAAGGCTGTAAATAGGCAGATCACTATCAGTCTTACCCAGCAGTGAGACCCTGAGCACCCTGTAGACCCTCTCCAAAAAATAAAAATTCCTTTGGTCACTTTTGGTTTTTATCGTGTTGTATTAAAATGAATAACTTGATAGATGAGAACTAGAAAAAGTATTTACTGCCTGTATAGAAAATCATATATTTTTTAAAAATTAGTATGAATCATTATATATTAACAGACAAAACCATTCTGGGTAAAGTCAGGAAAATATTATATAGATTAAGTCATTCAAAAATTGTCTATGGTGGGCTAGCCTGATAGTTCAGCACACTAAAATGCCTGCTTGGCAGAGAGCAGCAGCTGGAGCTCCATCCCTGGCATACAGTGTGGGCCCTGCTCCTGAGGCACGCTAACAGGTTGACTAAGATTGGGCATAGTGGTGCGCCATCACTTTGAGAGGCTGAACACAGAACCACTACAGTTGGATCTACATAATGAGACCCTGTTGACCCTGAATCCCTTGTCCTAAATGTGTGTGTATATATATATATATATATATATATATATATATATATATATATATAATGTGTTGTAGTACAGGAACTCCAATGCACGATGAAGAATCAGAGCAGAGTTTTCTTAGCATTTCTGTATGCTACAATATATGTTGCATGAATTTTTATAGGCAAAGAAAATAGTTTTGAAACCTATTATACAAGTTACCTACAAATGTAGATATTATCAAATTACCAAATCAAGATGAATTTTATTTTTTACAGAACTCACTATGTTAACTAACCTCTACATACAAATTTTCAAAGCTTTATTTTATGTTAGCTACATTATTTATGACATTAAAACACTGTATGCTTGCAAGAAGTTTCACTTATTTGTTTAGAATGATTAATTAATTTAGTATGCTATAACATAGGTAATTGAGCTGAACATCACTGGCTTTCTGAATATCAAACATCTTTGAATTAGCTTGAAATTGATATTTTCCATCAATCATTGATATTCTTATAACTCTCTACACATTTTAACACAGACATCTAGAAATCCAAGAATGTACAAAATTGTAGCCTATCAAGCCTATGGCATTTTGACCAATCTCTTACTCTCTGTTAACACCCTTTTTTTGTCTTTTTGTTAACCCACCATTTCCTTGAGAGAGTATAACAGTAACTGAGTTTACATTAGAAGCAGTACACATCTAATAGACCAGAATGACAGTAATAGTACCATGAAACTTCTCTGCTGGAGGGTTGAGAATGTAAGCTAACAGACCAAAAATTGGAGAAAAAGAAAAACAAGGGCTATGAGGATAGCCAATGTTTTGGCCCTAGCCTTTCAAGGTCAGTAAGGACTCAGGACACAAGAGAACCTGTGCTGTAATATCCTATAACTCAGAGGTGTCCCAAATGTTCTGATTAAGGAGACTATGGGACCTCAGAAGAAGAAAGGCATAAATGAACTATAGTGTGTCTAAGGACAGTCATCTAGAGAAAAAAACAAAACAAAACAAAACAAAACAAAAAAAAACATTCTCTCAGGCTTTCACAGAAAGCAAACTGGTCAAGCAATGGCCCTGACTCATCATGAAGGCTAACACTGACAGCAGTTCTACAAAGCACTGTACATGGTTCCAAAGTTAGCCTTGAGGGGATTTGACCTTGGAAGATATGAAAGATGATTTTTTATTTTTATATATACGTGTCTTGCTTTAACTTGCCTTTGATCAGCCAGTGGAAAAGCTTAATTACGAGGCATAAAACATAGAACTAGATTAGTATGATGCGCTGTAAGAGGCTTAAATCAACAACCTCCAACATTGCCAGTTTCACCGGTAACACACTGTAATTATGCAACATTGGACTATGTATACATCTACCTACTCTCAGTTCAAACAGAATAAATTTTTTCTTTTTTTTTCCTTATCAATATCGATCAGAAAATCTGTCATATCCACACCCTGTGCTCTGTATTACTATTATGAGGACAACATAATGTGTGTCAATTATTGAGAATGTACTACTAACATGTTTTGAAACTATCATATTGTTATTTCTTATTAAAAGCAATCAAAATTTTTTTAAATTTAGTACATTTTGCTCATTCTTTCAATCATTCATTTAACAATTATTTGCAAATATCAACTGGCTGCCAGATATAACTTTAAGCTACAGGAACATATGAGATAAAGAAGCAGTCAAATTTGTCATCCTTATGGAATTTTCAGTCTGCAGGTAGAGACAGAAATGACCACGATTATACTACCATATATATTATCAATGAGGATGAATTGGGTGAAAGCAGAGTGATACAGTGGAAGCATCCCATTTTTCATAGGAAAGTAAGAGAAGACTTTGGAAGAAAGTATTTCAAGGAAGTGAAGCAGCAACACATAACAAAGTTAAAAAAAATGTCAAATTCTGCTCATTAGCTTTCTGTCCTGTGTATGGGATACTTTATCATTAGTAAAACATATTTTAATTGACAAAATAAATTAATTAGTAGTTATGATATTCTGCAGACTAAAATATCAGACTGTTTATGCTATATTCTTACCATTAAATCCTTAATATTTCCCAAATACATATGTTTATATATAAAACATATATATGTATACATATGTTTATATATTTATAAACATATTTATATACAAGTTTATATATATATATGTTTTAGGTTAAATTCATTAATGCAAATAGTAATAATTCTATTATGTGTTATAATTATAATTTAAAAATTTTTAAAATCAGTGAATTAATACAAAAAAAATCATAGAATTCCAGATTTCAAAACAGCTATCAAAGACTATCTAAACGTAGATAGGTTTATGGCCACACAGCCTTTTTCTTAAAAGCATGATCTGGAAACAAAGGTTCATATTATGAAACAGCACATTTTCTTCTTCAACAGCACCTTATACTAAAATGACATTTAGCCCCCTACAAATGGAATGAGTATCTGCCTTTTGAATTTATAGAAACACAGCTCTCATGACCTGGGCTAAGAAACGCTCATCCACCAGCGAGTGAGATCCCTAAGTCCTGCAGTGCACTCTGTTGTCATTAGCATTCTGTGACTCTCAGGAAAGCTGCATGGGCTTTTTTAGAAGTAGGCAGTTCTCCAAGCTGAGCAGAAATTCTGATATCCTCTGTTTCACATCCCATTACCATCTTCAATCCCAACTGTCCTCATTATGTGTCAAGTAGCTTTTGATGCCAGTGACATCAGGGCTAAAGTGTTGGTAGGTCAACCCAGATCATGAAAAGAATATTTTTCACCATGTTTTATCCTGCTCTTTTGATCCCAATCCTGAAAGGCTTAGTGTCATTTTGCTCATTTATAAACATAACGTCTCATTCACCTTACAACAGCCAACAGATGCTTTGTAACATGAGCTCCAATTTTGCTTTTAAAATAATGTGATAAGACTTGATTTTTATCCTCATCATCAAGTGAGGTGTAACACTAAGACCATTGCTCATTGAATGTGGTTGAAAATGTCAAAACATTTTTACAAATTACATTTAAAAATAGGGCTCATAAATAAATTTCTTCCTTTTCTAATTTGTAATGATTTAATTGTGGACTTACTTTAGTACATCCTCTGGATACTCCTCCTTCTATAGACATGGCTACTCTGTATTCAGTTATGCTTTCTTTTCTGCAGGACACCTGGAAACAATGGTGAGCTTCCAGTCCTTGAGGGTATGGTGTTTTTCTGTTGTTGTTTGTTTGTTTGTTTTGAGAAGTCACAGAAGAATCACAAGTATCAGATGGAAGATCAAAACTAATGCCATTAAATTCCACTTATTACCCAAAGATGGCAATATATCAATTTGAAGATATAGCCTTTGTGAAAACCATTTCCCATAGAAACCTGTTTATGTTTCATACCTATTTTGCTTCAATCAGTTCAGATTGTCTTCATGACCAGAACAAGATATGACCTGCTAGTGAACTAACTGAGGAAACTTCACAGCTTTTTTTTTTCTCACAGTTTTTAACTCATAATAGACACATTTAGCAAGAGTTATATCCACTAAATTCGCTAGCAAATAATTACTCATGTTATTGCTTTTGTAGTTTCCATATCTCAACCATTATTCTTGACAAAATAAACAGCATTTTCAATTATCTGTCAACCCAAGTACATGGAGATTTTGCTATCAAATACTACCTAGCTCATTTTACAATAATCACCTGTAGTTCCACTCCTTGAGGTAGTAACTCTTAGAAACAAATTTGAAAGAAATGAGTAATTGGATCTTCTTTGCTTATATAGAAATTACTCTGTGTGCTGCTATCTCTAGGAAATATGACAATTATGGCTATGTTTTTATGAAAGTTCACAGAAATTAATGAGCAAGAAATTGTTTCCAAAAATGATCAGTAAGCATTATTTCCAGTTGATTTTTCACGGTAATGAGTCCATAACTTTTAATCATAGATTTTCTAGCCAGTCTTACTGACAACTATATCCTCTTGGTGTGCTCAGTTCTACAAAAATAGGATATACAGTATACTAGAAGCTAACAATAAAAGCAAAAGTAACATGAGCAAGATCAAAACAGAGAAGATAACTAAGTACAATATATGTGATGGATTTGTGATTTACATATCTGATTCAAGCAGCTATAGAACAAGGAATAGAATTACAAATGAAAGGAAAAGAAGTGGTATGGGAACTGTATATTACAGGATATAGATTCATACAACCTCTACTGTCTTCACTAAAACCAATCACTTCTGGTTTCTTTGGGATTACAATTCTCTTTGAGCAGCAATTTAAACTTTATTGTCTCTCCTATGAACAACGCAATCACATAGCACAGTAGAAATCAGACCCTTAGAAGATGACTTAAGGACTGTCAATAGCATAGTATCCCAGTAACAGTGGGATAGTGAGTATGTACAGGTAAAAGTCTCCTAATCTAGTCTGTCTTATGAAAAATAAGCCTATACTCACTTTGAAAGTGATCAAATAAAGTATACTGAAGGTATGAAGAGGGACCTCCCCGCTGTAGACTGTGTCAAAAAGCAGGGAGGGAAGATACTGGCAGCAATTTATCGTAGATTCTACCAGTGTCAGGGCCACAGGGCATGGTTTTCTTTTTGATATTAAATGACAAGATGAAGAAGAAAATAGGAGGCATGTCGATGCTAAGAGCATGAACCAAGTAACTCCACTTAAGGACAAATCATTTAGAGATAAGGCAGGAGAAAAGAAGGAAAGCTATTGAACAAAAATCTTACCACAAATTTGCTCCTTTGTTTAGGTTCCTTGTCTTGTTTTCTTTTTCTAGATTTATTTATTTATTTATTTATTTATCTATTTATTTAATTTATTTACTTACTTATTTATTGCATTACCAGGAATTGAATTCAGTGCCTTTCCCCTGCCAGACAGGTGCTTATGCCACCAAGCTGTCTCCCTGGCCTGCTTTCTTTCTTTAATCCTGCCATTGTCTTATGCTCATTCATCTTCTTATGTAAGTATACAATTTGATCTAAAGCAGGAACTTTTAGTAGGTTTCAGTTATGTAAATCTTTGTACAATTTTCATACAGAGAACACATGAAGAGATGGTGTGACTTAGATGCAGATGTCTCCCCAAAGCCTCAGGTGTTCATACATGGGTTTTTGGTATCTGACTGGACCATGGGTGTGTGATGAAGGAGAAAGATAGCAGAAAAATACTGCCTTACTGGAGCTAGAAAATCACTTTTGTCCTCCATGTTTAGGATGCAGAATTAAAAATCAATAATCTTGCTAAAGCTACAAAGAAAACTGACCAATTACGAGAGCAGGCTTTAATGCGGCCAGAGTACCTTCTTCCAGAGAATGGACAACCACCTTTTAAAAATTCCATGCAGCAGTTAGTACTAAAAGAAAAGCAGAATTGTCATTGACTTCTACCACAGAGCAACCTACTAGGCAGCGGGCCTCTGTTCCTTTGCCATTATCAAGATATTTGACAGGAGCAGAGAGTGTAATTTTAGCAGATTTGACCAAAGACCGGAGCATGTACACAAATCAACAGAAGTTAATTAAGTACTGTTTGTCAACCAGCAAAGTAAAGAAAATACTGAATTGTTTATATATACCCCAATAGTTAATTTTAAGTACAATTCTGTACTTTTCAATCACAAAATTATAAATGATTGATTTTGTTGATTTTGATGAAGTAGTATACTTGTCTTTTTATATTTTCTCTTCTTCACTAAAGTACTACATAAAATATCAGTTTTAACATCCTCTGCCCATGTTTTATGTGTGTTTAATTTCCACTTCTGCAATAAGTTAAAAGTATACTCATCAACAAATGTAGTTATGTTTAACCATCTACTTCACCACAATAAAAAGAGTATCATGATGAATGGCTTAGATGTTTCCATACTACATTGAAATATGTCTTCTTCCTTTAGAAAATAGTTATGCCAACCCTCTTTAGGAGAAAATGGTTTAATGAGGCAGACAGCTGAGATAGCAGCCCTGGTTAGCTTAGGTACATATTCACAGAAAACATAACATGGAGTCACCAAAACCAGCAATGTATTGTTAGGTAAGTGCAGACTCAGAATTCAAGGTAGGAGGGAAAGAGAAAGGAGAGTGGATTTTTAAGCAATCACTAAAAATGAATTCTCCACCTCAAGAATACTGCATCTACTTCTATATGAAAGATGAACAGTGAACAAGTAAATGAGCCCCCAAAATACATGCTGAGTACTTCATATGCTCAGCATATGCTGAATATCAAGTTACAGCTTTACTTGAAACACTAAAACCAAGATAGCTGCTGAATTCACCTATCAGAGTGAATCATTCTAATTTTGTTCACCTTCTATTAAACAAGCTGAAGATTCATGTAATCAAGCTATACTACTCTCTTAAACTTTATTTCATAGAAAATAATAATCTTCTGTTTTATACAGTTTTTGTAGCTCTTTCAATGAGCTTTTTTATGCTACTGTAAGTGATTCTCAAAACATTAGTAATTTGAAATGAAACAAGTGTGTTATCTTGTAATATTGATGGTCAAAAGTCAGCAGTAAGTCTCAGTACTCTAATATCAACACATCAATTGGGCTGCACACATTTCTGGAAGCTCTGGAGAGAAATACATTTTCCATGCATTTCCAGCTTCTGGAAGCCACTGACTTGAGATGCTCTTTCGATTTCATGGCCACAGTGGCCAGTTGAGTCTATTTCATGTCATGTAACTCTCACATTTGATTCTTTTTTTTTTTTTTTTGTCTTTTTGAGACAGGGTCTCACTATGCAGTTCAGGCTGGCCTTGATCTCACTTTTGTAGCCCAGGCTGGTCTCAGACTCGCACCGATCCTCCTGCATCAGCCTCCCAAGTGCTGGGATTACAGGCTTGTGCCACCATGCCCGGCTCTCACATTTGATTCTTAGACCCTCTCTTTGACATTTAAGGATCCTTATGATAATGCAGGTCCATCCGGATAAGTATCTGAAGTGGTTGATACATTGTGTCAACTTGGGAAGTTGAAAGCTTTGCTGGATTGGCTAGATGATTGCACACTCTGGGGCATGGGGCCCCACCCCAGGGAATGGAGGGCCCACCCTAGAGTGACTAAACACTTATGGGATATACCAAGGGACTGGAAGAAAGACAGTCTGTGGCACTTCCTCCGAGGAACTGCTATCTTTACAGTCAACATAGAAGGAAGAGAAGCTTGCTGTGGCTGTTGCTTCTCCATTTGCTCTTCGTTTTTTTTCTGTCACTATGAGTTTCTTCCCTCTGCCTTGTGTTAGTCGGCCTTGGAGCCAGAGGAATATGGACTGAAAGTTTCACTAACTGAGCTAAATAAACCTTTCCTTTCTTAATTTTGGGTATTTCTTAAATTTGGTTGTTGGGTATTTTGTCCCAGCCAGGAGTAAAAACTGAGATTTACCCCATCTTGAGATAAACTCATTAACAATCTTAATTCCACCTGATACTGAAATTCTTAGCCGTGTACTATAACTTATCCATAGGTGATAGGGATTGGACTGTGAACATCTTGAGGAAAATTTTATTCGACCCCTATGATATTCTACATGGTAGATCTTATATTTTCTACAGTTACAGTTCACCCAGAAATGCCTAATATTTCCCGTGAAACTACAGTCCAGGTCTGGTTGATTGTCTCTAAACCATCTTTTGCAATGTAAGAAGAGTACTCATATGTCTTCTGAATCACTGTACATATCTTTAATGGTCACAAGTTTATAATGTTGTTTTACTTTGTATCACTGTCCAGAAAAGTAACGATGAAAAATGTTGTCTGAATAGTGAGTGCTCTAGGTTATGAACACACATTTACATATGTGCATATATTTTCTCATCTACTATCACAACAATACTTGGATTGTTGCTTTTATTGTCTCCATTATATTAAATGGGTTCTCTGAGTCTCAGAGGGTTTATGTCACTTACATAAGTTTACACAGAGAGCTAAAACAGGGAGTCCAGCTCAAGCCTCAGCCTGCCTGCTTACAGCAGCTGCTTGTTTAGCCATATGCTATACTAACAGACACGGCTAATCTTGCAATGCTTCTGTTGAGTTATAGTCACAGTCCTGAAGGATATGTCTCAGGTGTCTTCTCTACAGCATATGAGAACTCTGTTGTTCTGTAGATAGGGCAACAAATCATTAGATGCTGAACTACAGAAACTATGTGATGAAAAATACTTCTGGGGGGCTGTGACAGTGTCCCTTTTAGAAACAAGATGGAGTGGGCAAAATAAAAAGAAATTTGTCAAGAAACAGTTGAAAAATTAATTTGAGTTTCTTCAAACATAATTATCTTTTTGGCCAACAGTCTTTCTCAAATTATTTTGCTTCTCCCTTTTCTAAAAGCTGAATTTGTCCAACATACACAGTACTGCACATTGTTAAAATGTTGAATTTAACAGTACTAACACTACTACTATAGATAGTAAATATTGACATATTAGTAGTACTAGTAATTTTTCTTAAAACTAATTTGCACTTAGAGGTGCAAATTCATGTCAAATTCATGTCTTCTCCATTTCTGAAAGGCAGAAATAAAACAAATATAGATATATATTGAATGCATATATACTTAGAAGTGTTTTCCTCTGCTGCATTGACCATTTTATCATAAATTATATTTTATCTGTGTTTATTGCTACTATTATGATCATCATCATCATCATTATTATTATTGTTTTTTTTTTTTTTGTATTTAATACAAGGCGGACGGGTTTGACTATGTAGATCAGACTCATAGTGATCCACTGTGTTCAGCCTCCACAAAGCTGGGATTACAGGAGCATGCCACTATTGCTGCCTCAGTGTTCCTCAGGGGAGGGGCCAACTCAGCACGCCAGGGATGGAACATGACCTAAGCAGGCTTTAGTCCACTGTGCTATCTATCTGGCCCACCTGTTTTTATTATTTTTGTTTTAAGGGACTTCTAAAAATCTTTCTAAGTATAGATAGTCCTGCTTTTTTATATTTCATTTTCATGAAATGAATTGCTCTGTGTTTTCTCTCGAAGTCTCTGAGTACCTTCTGCAGTGAATGTATTTCTTCTAAGTTACATAAAGTTGAGCCTTATTTTGTTATCCATCCAGTCATTCATTTTTTAATTGGAGAACTTGTTCCACTGATTCACAAGGTGCCTGTTTACAGGAAAAGTCTTCCTGTAACCACTTTATAGGCTTGGATTCCAGTCTCCTTGGCCTCTTTCTTCCCCTCTCACGGTACTCTTTTGTAGTTAACTTAGACTGATAGTGTGGTTTTGGTTTCTTGCTTAATATTTTTAGTTTGTCTTTTATAGATTTTTGTTTTGTGGTTGCAATGAGGCTTGCAAAACATGTTTTCATTATAACCAATTCTTTGAAGTGATAGCAATATAAAATAATCATAAAGTTTAGAACATAAATGAAAGTAAAATAAAATGTACGAATAAAATCTCTACCTTTATACTCCACCACTCCTTTCCACATTTTGCGTTTTTTATAGACCACTTTATATCTTTTGAGGTTGCTTATATCATAATAATAATGCAGCTTTTATTATTTTTGTTTTGGCTTTGAGTCTTCATTTTTGGTCCATGAGACAATAGGTCTGATGGAGCTTTACTCTCAGCTCTTATTTGTCTGAGCATGAGTTTTCTCCTGCAATCCTAAGGACTCACTTCACTGTGTAAAGTATTCTCAGTTCACAGATTATTTTTTCTATTAGTTCTATGAAACTCTCATATCATTCTGTCCAGGTTTAAAAAGTTTCTTCTTAGAAATCTGCTATAAAGCAAAGTAGAACATGACTATGTCATTTCTTTCTTTCTCTTTTGAGAATCTTTATTTTCACCTTTGAGTAACTGAGCATAAAATAACTTGAAATAAGCTCCACCTGTGAGCAAATGACAGACACAGCTAATCTCACAATTAGACTTGGGACTTGGGAAGGTGTCTATAAGACATAACACATATATGTGGATGATTTATTGCAGAAGTGGGTGTAGTTAGCTCTGAGCTTATAGTTATCTTGTGGAGAACAAACCAACAAAGGAGGAAACAGAGAAACAATTATAGAATTAAGGAGGAAACTAGGAGAGTAAAAGTCCTAGAAAACGGGCAGTGGGTGTTCCTTATACAGGACTGAGTAATCAGTTGTGGGAAATATCAAACTAAATAAAAAACAAACAAACAAAAAATAACTACTGTGAGATATAACTAAATGACCTGTAAGAGAACAAGAAATGCTCATTCTAATCATGGAACCAGTGCTCAGATCAGTATAGATTCCAGAAAAAATAGAGCAGCAGAAATAAGAAGCAATTTCTAAGTTTTCTGAAAATAGAACATAGAAAAATAGAGTAGCTATTGAGGACAAACAAAGGGTGAACATTTTCCTTTAAATTTTTCTTCTTAAAGTGATAGTTGTTTTATCTATTTATCTATTTATTTATTTATTTATTCTTTAGAGTGATGTTGGTAGAATTGTGAGCATTTTCTCTGACAGCTCTATTCTTTCAGTGTTAATTAGGTAGAGTCTGAAGATGTGGGAAGAAATGATAGAGAATTAAAGAAGGAAGTAAGGATTTGCATATTGACACACATGAATGGATCCAGTCAGGGAATGTGCTATATTTGTCTTCTGGGAAGATTCATTTAAGGTTAAAGATCAAGAATTTAAAGTGATTCAATTTGCACAGTTTTGTGCTTTTGTACAACGATGCTCAACTCTGTTGACACAGTGATATACATGGCAGATTGGACTTAACAGGTGCAGTAAAGGAGAACAGCCAGAAAGCTGAGATATTTGTAATAGGATGACTACAAAAATCCACTATGAAATTTATTCTCCCAGGGCCAGGGAGATAGCGCAGGGGCACAAGTGCTTTCCGGCAAATGCAAGGTCCTGAGTTCAATCACCAGTTCAAAAAAATGATTCTCAGTAAGAAGTTCTCAACTTTGACATAGTTTGTGTCCCATTGTGTCTCTGGTCTGGAAACATTTTAGGAGAGTTTAATAGTTAGTAGAAAAATGATAGGGCTATTTTTTTATATGTCCGGCTCAGCCTGCCCTGGACAGTGGGGCTGGCGCAGCATGTGATGCCTGCAGTAGTACCTAGGTCCTTGTGGTTGCCTAAGCTTGCCTAAGTAGATACTTTAGACCACTGAGCCATCTCGCCGGCCCCAGGTAGGGATAATGTTAAATATTGATGCTTCTGTATTAATTAACCTCTACAACAACAAGGAAAAAAATACTCACCCAACCCACCAATTAAGCATTGATAGGTTGATAAACCCTGAATTACTTTACAAATGAAAATGATAATATTCAGAGGGGGACAGATTGAGTACTTCTTAGTTAAGAAAAAAAAATGTTGGAGTGGGGACAAACATGATACTAAAGCATCTGTTTGTGGTAAAATACATTAGGTGAAATTCGATTGATGTAGACAATGCATGTACTGGTAATGACAGCATTACCGAGCAACTGCAGTAGGGCACTGCATGGTACAACTAGAGTAGAGAACTGCGAGTCCATAGAGGCACAAGCATTGAAACAATATTTATACAGCTGTTGACATCAAGACAGTGAAAATGAGAGTGAAGAACTAAAAATGACCCAGAAGAAGGCATAAAGGAGCGACCAGGAACTCCCAGATCATTACGTGTTGGAAAGGATATGTGGAGAGTTGAGTCTGATGACGTGAAGATCAAAGCTTTAAAGACTAGGGAGGAGAAAGGAAGTCATTGGAAAGAAGCAATGAGGAGTTTAAAAAAAAAGTCACTCATACTTACAAACTTGAGAAAGATGTATGTAAAAGAATAAAGTCACGAGCGGAAAGAGCTTTAGTGAAAGTAATCCGGGGTCCAGGTAGCCAGGTTTAGCTTGTGCGGGTAGTGAAAAGTAAGCATCATGAAAGACCTGATGATATAGCAGTTTTGGGAGTTAGGAAAGTGAGACTGTCAGTGCAACATAGACTATCAATGTCCCAAAGAAATAAATAAAGAAGGACTTGAGAGTGCTGGACTTTTGTTACTGATGTATATGGCAGTGGGGATGAGGATAAATGATTCTTGCAATGAAGCAATTAAAAGTAGGATATTTTTGGAAGGCCTGGCCAGACATTGAGACTCCTGAGCTTCCTCTTTACCCTCCCATGAAAGATGGGGGTCTTAGTCCTGCCATTCTCACAGTAGTGACACAGCCCCTCATGAGAAGCTGTCAGTTTTCTGGGTTAGGAAATAATTCAGCACAATAACTTTGATGTCTCAGCTAAAGGAAATCTGTAAGTTTTCATATCTGTGACTTGAGATATAGAGTAGGATAGCTATTCTGAAAGATTTTCATCCATCACAATATTTATTCATTAGTAAAAGAATATTTTTAATGCTTTTGTGAGTGTACAATGTGTAAGACAAGTGAGGGAAAACTTGAGACGCATTTCGAACACTCGTTTCAGAACATGATGTATAATATCAGGCAGGAAGTAGGCAGGGCAGACTGTCTGGGAAGTAGGTGTGTCCTGTGCAGAATAGCTCCCTGAGTTCTGTCCATGGACTTCTCCTGAGAACCCAGCTGCTAGGGATGGCATGACCTGGACTTGACATCAACCAGAGAAGTGGGGGACACTCAAGGCACATCCCCACTGGGTTCTCTTTACTGCCCTATCCCATTCACAGCGGTCCACACTCGTGCTGTAGAGCATTCTCATTTACTATGTTAGCGAGGCCTGAACTCTCTGCAGAGCACATTTCTCCTCCTATCTGTAATAAACGAAAATCATGCCACCTTTGATGCTTGTCTTGTCCAGTTCTTTGTTCAGGAAAGAAAGAATCTAGAAAATTCCAGTATGCCAAAACCCAGTCATGGTGTATCAATTATAGTGATTCTCTAATTATTTTGTTTTTATGTTTATTTTAATTTTCAAAGAAGTAAGCAATTTATTTCCATAGTTTCTTTTTTAACTCTAGTTATGTTACCTTAATTTGTTTTTCTTTTCTTTTCTTTTTTTTTTGTACCAAGAATTGAACTCAGGACCTTGCACTTACCAGACTGGACATGAAAAAAAAAAAAAAAAATATATATATATATATATATATATATATATATATATATATATATATATTGATATTTTTATTGTTTAAATTTAACAGTGGTTATATTACATATTTTCATCATCAGATCAGTTTAGGTTAATACATATATGCATATAAGATTGATCAAACAATTAAACATTTACCCTTCTAAATCAATATTACTTTTTTTTCCCTTTTTCTTTTCCCCTTTCTTTTCTTTGAAAGTTGACATATTGCATATTGTCCTCACAATCGTTCTACAGAGTACAGTGTGGGGGCATGACCCACCTCCCTATTGATGTTGCTTAGAAAGAAAAAAAAGAAAAAAGGGAAAAGAATATATTTCTCTTTGGACTAAGAGGAAGCAGATACATACACAGTCAAATGATCTGCAATTGTAGTGGGCCACCAGTGAAGCTTGTGATGTTGGAGGCTATTGAATCTAAGCCGGACATGAAAATATTTAAATAGCTGAATGGCGTGTAGTGGGCAGCATGAGTACAACAGGGCTGCCCCTATATGTGATAAAACAAATAGTGTCACCAACAGTTCCACCAAGGAGAAAAAAGATGACATTTTTGGTGAACATCAAGGTGAAGACAAAATGGAAACTTCTATGAGTATTGAGGAAGTGATAATTTTAAAGTATTATATAATTATATAATTTATAGATTATATAATTTAAAAACTGGAAAGGAATAATTTAACAGTGAAATATTAATTTAATAACTCGAAGGAGTTATATCTTCTGTGCCTTTTACTGTTTGCATGTCTGCCTTCTGTTGTTTTGACATCACTGCTGTACTGCCCTGGGAGTAGAGAATAGATGTTTGGGGAAAGGCTATTCTCAGATATCGTAAATAATGTACTCATTTATACACTTCTCAATTGCAAAACAGCCAATTCAGAGTCTTTACTGCCTACTATACCCTGTACTGGAGTGTAGCATCTGAGCCACAATGCACACCTGCGCTTCTGACCCCAGAGCCAAAGACCAGCAAATGAGGGCCAGTTTCCATGTCTCTAGAGCCCGCTGAAGCTGTTCACACCAGCACATGTTAAATCTGCTCAGCCTGAGTCATTTTTTTTCTTTGTGGAGAAAAGACAAAGAAGCTTATTCTCTTAAATTCCCATTTTTATCTTCTTTATGAGCAATCTTTGCTTAAAACTCAAAGCGTAACATTAGTTTTTCATTGTCTCTGTCTTCCAGGTGGCAGACTGTGGATCTTAGAGCTTTTATAGTTACATAAGCCTGTGCCCACTATCAAATATAAAAATGAACTGCATATGCATATAAAATAACACACACACACATATATATATATATGTATATATATACATATATGTATATTTAATAAGTGCATATGTGTATGTATTTTTATAATAAGAGGAAAGGCACATTTTGTTTATTGTAGGTGTTTGCACTGTCTGTAAACCAATGTGTTATGAGAAAATAGACTTAAGTTAGTTGTAAATGTACACTGCAGTGTGTATGTCAGGCAATAACTTTAAATATTTTTAAAAGTATATTTGAAATATTAAGAAAGGATAGAAAATAGATAAAAAGGCTCTGTGAAACCATAACTGGCAGGAAAACAGTGTGGAAACTGAAAAAAAAAAAGAACGGAAGAACAAGCAAAAGCGTTTGCAAAAGGGAAATGCAAAATCCAACACTATTAGTTCTTTTGGAGGTTAATAGTTTAAATATAACCATTAAAAGACTTTGTCAAGGTGGAGAAAAATGCAAGGCTTAATCATATATTGTCCATAAGAAATCCACTTGGTATATAAAAAAGATAAACAGGAAATTACACTGTGTTCTCACTAATCAAAATGAACCAGAAGTTGCTATAGGAATTTCAGACATTGCAGACTCTGAGGTGCCTAACATAATCAAGAAAAAAGAGTGATTAGACAATGACAGAAGGGCCATTGTGTCAAGCATAAGTAACAGTCTGCAATGTGCATATGCCAAATTTAGCAAAGTACCAACATACGAGAAAATAAAAAAAAGAATAGATTTTGAGACAATTTTGTTTAGATTCTTACTTTAGTTGGAAATTTTACAATCCAACTTTTGAAAATGGATGGGTCTAGCAGGCAGACAACTGCTAGCAACACAGGCAATCCATGTAGTGCTAACCTTCAAGTACCTTTGACAGCCTTAGGAAATTTCATCGAAGAGTATCAGAAAAATAATACTGGAGTGAAACTCACATGGAACATATACTGGTATAGATCACATTTTGGCAATTAAACATATTTAATCATTTAAGTAATTCACACTTTCTAAATGTTTTAAACAATATTAAGCATAGAACCCCTATTATATATTTTTCCATAACAAAATTAAATAGACCTAAAAATCTCCAAAATTTCAATAATTAAATTGCATCCACTATATGCAGAAAAGTCAGAGAAATATCACGAAAAAATTAAATAATGTTTTGAACTAAATGAAAATGAAGATATATCTCAAAATTGTCTACAAATAAGCCCATGAAATAAATATGTAATTGGAAATATTGATTTTTCATCTATTTTACATCACCTTAGAAATTTCCCTTTCTATGATTTTATTTTATTTTGTTGTATTGTATTTTTGCAGGACCAGGGTTTAAACTCACAACCTTGCACTTGCCCGACAGGCCCTGTGCCATGGAGCTATCTCCCCAGCCCCCCATGAAGTAAATAGAGGGAGCTTTGGAGCAGTAGAACATACTTTAGACGGAAGAACAATGTGAAATCAATACTTTAGCCTTCTGATGTAGAAAATTTTAAAATGAAGACTAGAAAACCAAGTACAGATTTTGGTGGGAGAAAAAGAATAGCAACCATAACCAAGCCAGGCATGGTGGTGCATGCCTATAATCCCAGCACTTGGGAGGCTGAGGCAGGAGAATTGGTGCAAGTTTGAGACTAGCCTAGGCTACAAAAGTGAGCTCAAGGCCAGCCTGAACTGCATAGCAAGACACGTCTCAAAAAAAAAAAAAAAAAAAAAAAAAAAAAAAAAAAAAAAAAAAAAAAAAAAAAAAAAAAAAAAAAAAAAAAAAATAAAAAAAAAAAAAAAAAAAAAAAAAAAAAAAAAAAAAAAAAAAAAAAAAAAAAAAAAAAAAAAAAAAAAAAAAAAAAAAAAAAAAAAAAAAAAAAAAAAAAAAAAAAAAAAAAAAAAGAACCAAAACTAAAAAACAAACAAATAAAAATCATAGACAAAGTCAGCAAATTTTCAAACAGAAAATCAATGTAGAAAACTAATGAAACTAAAAGCTGGTTCTTTTAAACATCAATGAAAATTAATATTCTATAGACAGATAACAGAGCAAAAAGGAGAAGGAATAAAATACTACCATTAGAAACAAAAGAAAATATCACTCTGTATCTTAGAGACATTAAAAAAGAAATACCATGAACAACTCTCTGCTTTCAAATTAATTAGTTAGATAAAATTGATCAATTCCTTAAAAGAAGTAACTGGCAAAATATAGCACTAAATATGATTGGTAAGGCCTAAATCTCAGATGTATGAAATCTTGAGTTTGACAAAACTGATGAGGAAGAAAATGTATAAATTCTTGCAAAGTCTTCCAGAATGTAAAAGCATAAAGAACAACTACCAAGTTAATTCTATGTAGTCAAAATCACCCTAATATCAAAGTCAGTAAAAATATTACAAGCTAATTAAACTACAAACCGATACCTCTCATGAATACAGATGCAAAAACACAAAAAGTTATAAGATTATAAAGGCAAAAGAAAGATGAAAAATCCATACCAAATGGTGTATATTCCAGATATGGAAGGCTCAGTCACTGTTCAAAAATCCGTTACTATAATTCATCACATGAATAAGCACCAAAGAAAAAATAAAGGCAAACCACTTGGCAAAAACCAGCAGTGAAGCCTGAACTTTAAAAAGGTGGAAAAATATAAGTAGAACATCAACTTAATAAAAATTATGTACAGAGACGTTAATGGATATTTAATGGTAATTAAGTAAGTTTTCCTGTTAACACCAAGAACCAGCATCATTTCCTGCTTCCCCTCTTTCTTTCAGCGTCATACTGGACGTTCTAGCTAATGCAATAAAAGGAAAAGGGAAACAATGGAAACAGGCTGGGTGGAAGAAACCTAGTCAATAAGCACATTTACATTTTTTGAGTGTCAGCCTAGGGTTTACTTCCAGTCTCATTAGAGCAGTGTCTTCTTATTGCATCTTCCTGAAGTGAAAGAGTCTTTCTAGCTGTCCGTGGTCTCTTCCACATAGACATCAAACCCAATTGTAAAGACTCTGCCTGCCAGGGCAACTCACCTCCTCAGTACACAACTTCTGAGTA
The DNA here is from genome assembly GCA_004027025.1 of Myocastor coypus. Lineage (NCBI taxonomy): Eukaryota > Metazoa > Chordata > Mammalia > Rodentia > Myocastoridae > Myocastor > Myocastor coypus. The sequence goes on along the minus strand of PVJA010007255.1, from coordinate 38,720 downwards.
TTCTTATACTGGTGAACGGACTTCCAACATGTGAATTTTGAATGATAAAATAGACCATAGCAAGATTGTTCAATTTCTGTTGGTTGACTTCTGATTTTTTTAATTTAGAGAATTTATTGGACATGTCTTTAGCAAAATATTTATTCTATGACTGGACTTCTTTTCAAAGTATACTTCAAGGGCTGGAATTTACTAATATTAATGTAGTTCAAATTACTAATATCTTTCATGCATTATGCTTTGGTGTTGTATCTAACAAGTGACTGTCATATCCAAAGTCATCTATGTTTAATTTTATGCTACCTGCTAAAAGTTTTTTGTTTTAATTTTATAGGTTACATGCAAGTCAGTGACAGTGTTTGATTTAACCTTTCTGAAGTGTATTATATTCAGTGTTTTGGATGTAAATTACTAATTATCCCACCATCACTTGTTGAAAGAACTGTTCCTTCTCCAGTTTGCTGTTGTTGCTATTCTATTGTGAAGTTCAGTGTACAGGTAGGCCTAATTTTGGGGTTTCTTATCCCATCAGTTGTCCTGCTTTGCCAATGGACTATTCAAATTCCAGATTTTTAGTAAAATGAAAATATGATATATGGTTCTATAATATTGACTATATTTAAAAACCCATAGACTTGTTACAACTTTTAGGTTTTCTATTAGGAATGCACAGAAAATGTAAATTACGCTTATTGGTGATGATGATGTGTCACCATGGACTCACTCAGTGATGCATTCTGGTGTATGCCATTGATTATGGAGGAGGCTGTGCATGTCGGGGAAGGGGGTGGAAATGTTTTAATGATAATGACAATGTAAACTTATATATCTCCTGTTGTTAATTTATAGGCATGATCTCATTTATCTTATATTAACACGATGAGGAATATAATAAATATGATATTTTCTATTCATTTTACAGTTAAAAAAATGAGAGTTGATGATTTTCTCAAAGGGCAAAAATAATAAGTAGTATAGTAAAATATCCACAATATGTTCATTATTCCATTATCATATAAGATACAATAGAAAAGAAATTCTAAAAGTAAAAGACTTCAATAAGTTCTGATGTATTTCAATGGTAAACAATAATTGTATGGACTAATACCTTATTTATAAGGAAGTCTTTCATTTATGCTTTTATATACTAACGAGATGTGTAGCTACGAACTATAATGTGTAATAGAAAATAGTTATTTAAATCTTCTTGCTAAGGAAAGAATGCCTTGCTATAAAATCAGATCTGGATTTAATTTTTTTCTGAATTTGAAGTCACATAAAAATGCAAAAATCGAAACACAAGTAGTTTTTAACAGTGAGGTAGATACTCACAGACTCTTCCTCTCACTGATTAATTCACAGTCTGGCATTCATTGCATGATTCAATTTCTACTCTGTAAAATGACAAGATTGAGAGTAAATTGTCTTAAAGTTTCCTTCCAGCTCAAAAAGTCTCCAATTTTCTGCACATATGGCACAAATTTTAAAGCCTATACGCCTTCTGTGAGGAAAATAAAGTGAATAAGCACACAGAAGTGGTACAGTGATTAAATTTACTGAGAGCTAGAACTCATGGTGTATTAGCCTTACACAAGAAAAACACACATAATGAATCAAACTTGACAATCTGTCAGCGTGCAGTTGTTTGATGGAGATCAAGGATTGTGAAATTGCTGATTCTGTCTTACTGATTCTTGTTCTATGTGTCACACACAGAAAAGTGGGTGTGGTCAGTAAATTTCTCATTAATACATCTCAGCTTAGAAAAGAAAAAAAAATTCATACTGCAGTGAATTATGAGATTCTTAATGAATATTGCTGCTAAAGCTCTCAAGCAAATTATCATTCCGCCCTATGCCTCAGCATGAAAGTATTTGAGTTGGGTCTAAAAGAATTAGAGCAGTAGACTGAAGAAACATTTGACCATTTCTACCTTTAAATTATTTTACAATTGGTTGGGTGTTTTAGGAAATCATTATTTGTTTTACAAAACTGACTGTCTAGTTGAATCTATTTCTACATTATTAGCCAGCTAAACAAGCTTTGCCCTATGAATTTCAAGTGTGATGACCACTTTCAAGCATGATGAGATAAAGACATTTTGAACTTGTGGGGAAATAATTCAAAATCAGATCAGTCCTGAGTGGAGAAACCTCTAGCTAGCTGCACTAGCTTTCCTACTGCTGCAGCACAGTTTCAGATACTCACAATTCATAGGAGAGAGGTAAGTGATTCATGGTTTAGGTCTATGATTGGCTGGCTCCAAGGCGGAACCATGGTGGAAGAGTGTGGAAGAGCAAAAGTAAAAGGTCATGGCTGCTGGGAAACATCAAAGAAGCAATACCGGAGGAGGGCTGGAAGGGTAAATGTGGTGTCCAAGACCATCCCTTCATCGCCCACCTGACACAGCCAGAAGTGTGCTGCATGAATTCCTTGGATGGACCAAAAAACCAATGAAGTTCGCACAACTGGGAGAGGGTTGAAAATCATTTTAGCTTTTTTAGTTTTTCTTATTAGTGGAGATTTGTATCGCATCATGTTTACACACCTTGTGTGGAGTTGGAACATGTACCTACCTCATCTCACTTCACCACCACAATCACCAATAAGCTTTGCAAATCTTTAAAATCTTATAAATGAGAAGGGCTTTAATGCTAAGGTGATCTAGGAATCAATGAAAAATTTAAGGACACTTTTGGAAAGTGTCTAAAGATAATATAAGACAGTACTTGTATAAGCAATAAAAGTCATAAAGTACAGAAGACAATAAAATTATTGACATGTGTAAATGATGTGCTAGCAATGCACTGCAAGATACTTCTCAAAAAGAAGCAATCTTGTGGAGATGGTGCTAGTGAAAATGAGTGAACAGATACAAAAAATACTGTATAAACCATTGTTTATCAACCTTGATATTGCTGATATTTGAAGCTAGAAGATTTGTTGTGGAGATACTTGCCTAGTTCAAAGTAGGAAGTTCCAAAAACATATCTGGCTCTAGCCACTAGATAATGGTAATAATACAATCTCTAAAGGGCAAAATCCAAAAAGTATCCAAACCAAGAAACGTCATGAAAAGAGTAATCTCTCTCTCTGTCTCTCTCTCTCTCTGTCTCTCTCTCTCTCTCTCTCTCTCTCTCTCTCTCTCTCTCTCTCTCTCTCCACTCTCTCTCTCCTCTCTCTCTCCTTCAAAGGTAATAATGCTCAAAATATGGTAAGAAGTTCTTCCAATCTTATATTTCAAATCTCTCCTGAATGTGGTTGAGTCAATAAAACTAATGACTAACAAAGTATGAATTGGGGTAGACTAGTATATTTGTCCTTGTTGCTTGTTCTGAGGCTTAACGTTATAAATGAAAGTGATATTTTTGTGTATTTTGAGTTTACCTTTGTTTTGACACCATCTGCAAAAACAGTACTGTGGAAAGACTTAGAATTTCAGGCCAGTAACTCTCCCTTGCATACCTAACAGATTGGTACAAAATATAATGTAGGAAGGTTCATTGAACACTTAAAGAAGCATAACCTGCAGAGGAGAAGTGTGGGGCATGCTGTTACCAGTCTTTGTTCAGCAGAGTTAACCAATAGGGTAAATAAAGATATAACTAAAAAAGTAAACAATAGCTGTCCCTCACTGAGTTTTGTGAGCCTTGGCAATATAATAAACTCTCTGGGCCCTTCAGCACATGCTATTTTCCTTCACTCTGTAACAACGTTAGAAGGTATGAGTTTTAATAGATACAGACTTATGTCAGGGAATGAAAGGATAAGAGATAGCTTATCAAGTATTACATGTGGAGAATTGCTTAAAAATAGGTTACCTGAATTAACTGCTGCGTGTAGGCTTGTTATTCCTCTTGATGAGGTAATTTAATGTCTCATACATTAATGGTGTAAAACAGGATATAACCGAAAAATGCAATTTAGTAGATGATACTAAGCTTTTCTAGGTAGTGAAAATGTGATGAGGATAAGCTGTAGAAAATGCTCACAAAAATATAAGAGGAGAGAGAGACAGAGAGACAGAGACAGAGACAGAGAGACAAACAGAGACAGAGAAACAGAGACAGATGAGAGCTAAGAAACAGTCCAGAAATCACTGTTATTGCAGTTGGTATACAACCTATTTAAGTAGAAATCTCAATAACTCTTAGGAAATAATAATAATAGATCCACCCTCACCTTGGAGGAAAGCTAAAGCCAATGATTTCCAAAGACAGAAAACATCAAGAAATTTGTTTTTAAAGAAAATACAATATATCTTCAGACCAAAACAATGATCAAAAGTAACATTCTCTTAATCTGTAACTGAACTATGGTAAGTCTAAGTCTATATGGTTTTCTTTTATTACTATGCCTTGAAAAATACAATTCAACAGTATTTTTTCATCAAGCAATATATGTGATAAAGAAGTTTAAGAATGCTCCTATAAAAATAGAGTATAAAAAGAAATTTTCCATCTGCAAAGAAGGATATAATTATAATTTCTGAAGTCATAAAATGCAATTTGTTATACATGGACATTTTAAATTAAGGCTGAAAAAAAAAAACCCAAAATAAAACCCATTGTAGCTTGGAAAAAGTAACCAAAGAAAAAAATATCAGCTCTTATGAAGTGCCAAATATATCATATACTTGGAAAATGCCCTGATTTACAGACATCAATTATATTTATTTATTGAATCTGTACTATCAGTTCCTTATATTTGCATTATATGGTGGACAGCTAACTGGTGGTCAGCTTCTTACACCCAGCTGAACTGAACTAGCATGGTGCCAGGTACAGGAGCTCCACCTGAAGACTGCTGCCAATAGTGTAAAGGCAGAACAGGAGAAGCTGCTAAAAAAAAAAAAAACGCTATTATAGATGCTGTTTGGAGAAGCTATTATAGCTATTGGAACCTGCTAGTTCTCTTGGACTGCTCTGCTGGAGAGACTTGCCCTGCTGGCTTTCCTGACGAACTTTGGAGGAGCTTTTGTCCTTGTCTTGAGCATCACTTCCTGCTCCATAGGGGAAGATGGTGCACTGCTCAGCCTCATGGAGAAGCTTGTTGCACTGGGTTTCCTGATGCGAACTCATTGCTTGAGGAGTTTCAGACTTCACTGTCACTGAGGATGGCAATAGTACTTTGGGGAGAGCTCTGGTGCTTACCTTGAGCATTGCTTCCCAGCTCTGGCTCAGATTCTTCAGGCTTCTAGTGCAGATCCTTCATCCTGATGGCATAGACTTCCTAGATTTCACCACTGACCTTTGCTTCTTTCCAGCACAGATCCATGAAGCAGGCCTACATGAGTCTTTATTATGGGTTCTAGGCCTCCAATAGGCCTAGACTTATGAGAGGCATTGTTATGAGCTCTAGACCTTATGCTTGATTTTTAAATCTTTAGTGTGCAGATAGGTTTCCTGTACTTGTTATATATAATTCTTTGGGTAACTCATTATAAAATACTATTATAAAATGTGTCCTGTATTACATTGTTTCCCTGAAAAAAATCCAAACTATGACACACTAGGTAAGAGCACACTATATTTCATATCAAAATGAAGTATGTCTTTCTCTCAAGAAGATATATGCATATTAAATAAATGAGAAATAGACATGATAGTTTGAAGAAAGTGTACAATTTAAACCAAACCGGAGCTGCCACATGGTTGTTTATGGTTCACAAATTGATATTTCTCATGGAAAGTCTTTTCCTTTTTCACATGTGCACCATTTAATAGTTATCTCCTCCTAAATAGCTCTGAGTTTAGCTTCATGACTTGCCTTAGCATCAAGAAAAACATAATGCATCTGACTCACGAAAAATTTTTTACATTAGGGATTGGGCTATTTTCCTGTGTTTGTAATACTTGCACTACCACGAAAAGAAACATGCTGTAAAAAGCCATGTGGTTCCATCACACATGCAATGCCAAGAACAACAACCATCAGAAGACACATGAGCACAGAATAGAATATTCCAAATATAGTGTCCAAATATACTGTCCAAAGACAAAAGGTCAAGGATGTAGAGATCACTTTGCTGGGCCTAAAGCACAATGCTCTCATTCCCCTCAAAGACATGAACTGATCTTTCTTTCTCCATCAGTCTGCCTCTCTCACTTCCTCTTTTTGCATCTCTATCCCTTTTCCCTTTTCCTTCTTCCCTTTCTGGTCCCTTCCTTCTTTCTGCTCTGCACTCAACCCCTCAAACTTTAGGTCTTTCTATTTTACAATAACATAATTTTAACTTTCTGCTACTTGGAATTGAGGTACACTTTCTGCCTTAGTCATCTTATTAGAGATACATAATATCTGTTACCCAAATATCTGACACCCAAAGCTTCAAGGAGGAATTTCTTTGGCTTTGTGTTTTTGTCCATAGTTGGCTGGTTGCAAGACAGGAAAGTATGGTGCAAGAAATTTGCAGATGAAATATGAATGCCTCATGGCATCCAGAAGTAGAGAGAAAAGAGAAGTGCCCAATGATCCACCTCTTCCAGCCAGACTCCACCTCCAAAGAGCAAATCAGCTTTAACTATATAATCCACAATATTGCAAAAGTAAGAGGAAGCTGTTGGAAAACTCCCAGATATAAAACATATCATTTGCATTAGAATCAAAATGTTCAAATTGTACCTTATGGAACAGACATAAATCTTCCTGAAAGCAAGCTCCATGAAGCTCTGTTGCACAATGGATAAGAAGACAGACAAGAGTATATTGCAAATTGTTAAAAGTAATCTAAATGACCAGTTATTATGAACTCAACTTCGCTTGCTCCTGTTTTCTAAATGCAGTTAGATACTCTGTGTGCAATTTAACAAATACAAATAATAAGCTCTGCAAATTTCAAAAGCTTAAGTTGGAAGGCCAAAGAAACCTCAAGATGAGAATATTAGCGTGAATGCATGGATTTTCTTTTTGTACATCATAGATCTTATAATAATCAGAGAAAGCTTCAATTTAGAATGGTCAACAATCTTACTTGCTTTCTTTGAGAAAAATTCATGTAAGGTAGCTTCCTTATATGTCCCTACGGGCATCAACAGAATCAGAATATGAGAGCCACCAGCACTGAGTATCTGGAGGATAGGCTAGGAGGAAGATAATGATTCACTATGAGTGCAGCTTCCTTTCTAGGGGGATGTTGAAACCGCCTTCCCTTCCCAGTGTGACAAATGCAAGATTTCAATGGGAGTTCATACAGAGCTTTAAAAAAAAAAGCAGAATATTTGAGCATTGCAAAAGATCAGAAGGCTAACTTTTCATTAGAATAGAACCTAGTAAAGTAGGTTACATCCTACATATGAATTCTAAATGCAAATTTTTGCTAAAATTAAAAAAATTAGTTTCTTAAGTGTAAAATGTCTAAGACACAATAAATGATAACCCCTATCAGGAACCAATAAAAACAACTTTAACTAGAAGAAAAGTTGTCATTCAGTTGCAATGCTGACATGAGCTAGAGGACAAAAGTAACAAGAACGTCAACCCAGGCATCATAAAATTTTTAGCAAGTAATGGAAGTCCCTGAAACAAATGCAAAAAATAGGTACAAAAAAAGAAATCCAAGCCATTCACTCTGATATCATTCTTCTTATCTTGATGTTTCTTTGATCTCTCAACTTAAACTTTTGAAATTTACAGATGAAATATGAATACCTCATGGCATCCAGAAACAGAGAGAAAAGAGCCTAATGACCCACCTCTTTCAGCTAGACTCCACCTGCAAAGGAAGGAAAGAATTGATGATGAAGGATTCTGTATCTGGAAAAGCTCTCATGAATGAATAGGACACAACAGCACTTTCAGATGAAGAAACACTAAAAGAACTAGTTCCAAATGCACATGCGTATGTTTACGGCATGTAAAGGAAGGACTCCAAAGAGAAAAACAGGAAATAATTGAAGATAGAGTGGAACTTCAGAAAACAACAGAGAACAAAGGAGTGGCAAAATTAAGGGTATATAGACTATTTTGGTGAAGAGGGTCAAATAATTTTGGTAGCAAAAATAAAAATTACAAGTCCGGCTAAATAGTTTAGTGGATTAAAGCACCTGCAAGCAAGCAGAGGGGCCAAGAGTTTGATCCTGGAACCTGCCGTGTTGGCTCTGCTGCCAGGGCACACTGAGATGGCAATTGAGACTTGGCACGGTGGCTGGTGCCTGCAATGTCAGCTCTTGCGAGTCTGTAAACATTCAGATCACTATGAGTTCAACCTAGTAGTGAGACCCTGAACACCCTATAGTTGCTTCCCTAAAATACAAAAGAAAAATAAAAAAGAATAAAAATTAAATCACTAAGAATTAAAATTAATCATCTCTTATTACTGGCTGTATGCTGGGGAAATAGTGAAAACAATTGTATTTCTTTTATTTCAGAAAATAAAGTATGTAATCCTGAGTTTTCAGTACTAAATGGGAATTTTCATTATGGTTAAACATAGCAGGCTGTGATAACTTACATTTACCTATTTCATACCTAAAAGCATAGCAAACAAAGTAAATAACATAAAATACTACATTCAAAAACACCACAGGTATATACATTTAAAAAAGCACTACAGATAAATTAAAATAGAACCCTGTAAAACCACCCAAAAAACACATATCTACACAAAATTTAGAAATCTAACCATGTATAACATTGTGGCAGGACAATTATATGACATGTTTTTGCCTGTCTCTTGTTTTCTTTTGTTCCTTTTTTTTTGAACAAATGTTTACTTGAGAGAGTGTGTATATTATATACATATATGTATATGTATATATATATATATATATATATATATATCTGTATATACAAAATAGTTAAGATTTCTCTTAGTTCAGTGAGAAGAAAGATTTGTACTAATAATGTTTAGACAAGATATCATGTGTGCATCTTGTACTCTGAATAACTACTACAAAGACAACAATATGCAAGGTATTAATTATTGCAACTGTCCTACTAACCTGTTTTGAAACTGTCTCATAGCTATTTTTCTCAGTAAAATTAATAAAAAAGTTAAATTAAAAAATAAAACATGACATAGGAAGAAATAAAGAAAACATGGGAAAATAACATAGAAACCAAACAGAAATCAGCCATCAAACCTCCATTAAGCAAAACCCAACTCCAATGTGATAAAAAAAAAAAAAAAAGAATCTGTTGGCTGGAGGACAGAACTGAAATGTGGGCAGTTAGTTCATAACTCATGGGTAAGTCTGTGTCTATTTTGCTTAAATTTATTGCTAAGTCTTATCAAATTTAAGGTGACTCGTCAGGTGTTACTCATTTTACAAAGAACATTTCCTTACTGAGTCAAGGGTGAAATATTCTAGATGGAAAATTTCCTAAGGAATTCCAAACGCATAGGCATTTCAGATATGCATCTAATACTGCTCACAGGCTTAGTACCTACAGAGGTTCTCTGTGCACTTGGTACCTATGGATGATGTAGCCATGGATGGTGCCCAGGTCAGATTATTTTTTAAAAATTGTGTCTGTATTAAGCATATATGGACTATTTTTGTCATTATCCTCAAAACAATACGATACCACAACTACTCAGTATTTACACTGTATTAGGTCTCCTAAGTAATCTTGAGGTTCAAGCATGCAGGAAGGCATGCATAAGTCACTATAGCATTGTGTATAAGAGATCTTTGCATCAGAGGATTTGTGTATTCATTTTGGGTCCTAGGTCTATCAACTACATAGATAGATAGATAGATAGATAGAGAGATAGATAGATAGATAGATAGATAGATATTCATAGTTTTACAATATATATGAAAGTGTATATAAATAGTATGTACTTCAGTGAATTTTTAAAAGTATGAGAATCAAAAAAATACGATGTGACAAATGGATAGTAACACAATGAGCAACGAACGATTTTTGTTTCTCTTCCTTTTGGAATTGGTAATTGATCCCTGTGCATTCACACTGAGCCTCATCCCCTACACTTTTTAAAATTGTGAGATAGGGAATTCTTATGTCACTAAGTTACTGCCCAGTGAATTAACATATTCAAAAGTTAATAATTTCAGTGTCTGTAGGTTTGAGGATGTGGGGCTTTATTCCACTGCTACAAAGTCAATCTATACTGTTATCCTGTGTGGGAATTTAAAACTATCTCTTACAATTTCAATTACATAGGTCCCCTAACCCAATATTTCCACGGCTCATCTAATATACAAATAAAAGCATTCTCATTGTTCACCAATGGGACTGCACAAATGTCAATAAAAACAATCATTTTGAGAGAATTTGAACACCTGTGACAAGGTTAGGGGCTAAATATCTAATTAAAGCATAAGACACAGCATCTGCCAAAAAGAAAGGATTCACACTTCAGGAAAATAAAAACTTGTATGACTATTTCAATACTAAGTTTTAGATATTGTGAGAATAATACAAATTGCCTAAGGCCTCTATGATTATAAGCGGTGCTCAAAACAGTGGCTCTGAGATTCCAAACATTCGTTGGCACAGTGATCTGCTCCTTGGGTAGCCTCCGTCAGTGAGATTGTTGCACAGGCATTCGCAATTTCCCTTCTAAGGGCCCACACTTCATCGGGTTTTCTGCAATCCCACACATCTTCCAGGGTCCCCCACGTTAGGACAACACCATGTTTTGAAAATGTATTACATAATTTTTCCCTGAAGCGTGTAGACTTTATTATTGGTGGACTCTATATACACAGTATACAGTTTTTGAAACAATGCAACTATGTTTACCCCATAAAGGAAACACTGGAGTGAATGAAGCAAATTTCAGAATATGTGCAGCAATGAACTACTTATATATTTTAAATACATTGAAACATAAAGATAGATATAGATAATTTCATTAATAAATATAATTACATAATTAATTTTAAAATTGTGATACAACCTAAACTTGTCGTTAACTGTAAGGACAGGAAAAAGAACAAACGTTGAGGATAGCAGCTAAAGTTAGATTTTTGTCTTCTTTGTAACATTTTCGTGTATTCAAGGGGAAGATGTTAGTATAGAATTTTATATTAAAAAAACTCACAATTATTTTCTGATGTGACCCAGTTTTTAAATATATTCAGGCATAGTACAAACTTTACAGAACCAAAACCGATCTATAAAATCTAAAGTAGGAGCTGGCTATATGAGCCTGTCTTTGAGGATTATATTTTTAAATCCCTTGCTGTTCTCAGGACACAATTGTCTTGACAGCAGACTGCCAGGAGACTGCAGGCAGCAGTCAGGTTTTCAGCGGAGACCCTTTTGTGCCTCTAGCTGTGCTACGGGCATAGTTCATGAGGCCAACACAGAGAAATACTACAGCGGACCTGTTAGCCAAAGACAGAAATAGGGCAGCAAGTCAAAGGTCAGAAGAGCAGGTAAATTGTAGGTTATGAATGAACTCAAAGTGACAGGCTGGCAGAAAGACTGAGCCACGTGTTGTAGAGCAGAGACACAGCACAATTCAGAGGCAGACAGCAGTGCAGGCACAGTAGCTCTTCAGTATGTCCGACTGCATAGCGTACTGCGAGGCAGCTCCCTGGGAACAAATGATCATCTAAATTTTTGCTCATCAGATAGTGAGGAGAGTTAAGATCTACAACCAGCCAGCTCTCTGTAATGGCCTTCATTTTTCACAGGTATTCATTCACAAATTTTCCATATATGGCCACACATACTAGCCCAAATCTCTTATCTAAACTTGTATTCACTGGTGTATTTGGAGAGAGATATTTGTCTCTCTGCTGTCAGGGCCAAGAGACCTGCTGCGCAGGCTGAACTACCATGCTGTTCCAGTAATCTAGAAAACTTGCAGAGGTAGTTATGCTCCTAGATTTTTTTTATTGCAATTTACATCAATTTCTATCATCATTAATTATTCAGTTTCTATCTACTGAGAATTAATCAATATTTTCTTTCTTTTGTTATTCAAGCATTATTCTTAGGTTTAATATGCCATGTAGCTGCCAAAGGTGGTTATTTTGCTATCTAGAAATGGCAATCTACTTTCCAAATTCAATTGATTTTTAGCATCAAAAATGAGGATGACAGGAGTCTCAACTCTTAAGAGTCTTTTCTAAGGTTTGTTTAAAGCACTTGAAATGATGTGGTTTTTTTTTTAATTAAATAAATGTAACTTCCTACTCAGCAATTTCACTTATGAGAATTTTACCAATATTGTTGATGATATAATTACATTAAGATGCTTAGTAAACGATGATTATGGAAATAGTATTTGAAGTAGCAAAACACTTGGATATCCTTCAAAGGCACTGACTGTACTTTGTTTCATTATGCCACTTTATAAAGTAGGAAGAAAACATGATTGTTAGTTGTAGCCATGATTTGTCCTTGTGCAAACATCAAGAATCTGAGTGGCCTGTGAAAAACTGAATATACAAATATACAATAGCCATGGATGTGTTTTAACTTGCATGCATTAAGAGTAAATAGTCTTTGCTCCAATTTGTTGGTCTGTGTTTATTTCTAGGAATATAAATCATATTGTTATTTGGGAAAATAAAGTTCACATATGAAATGATATGTTTAAATAAGCCACACAAAAAATACATGTGCCAATCTTATGAATGATTCCATCAGTGATGTGTGACAGCTTCTCTTTGGTTTATAAGTCTAATGACTAACATTTATGAAAGATTCTATAAGAATTTTCCCATTCATATATAGCACTTTTTTCACACATCTTTTATTCCCTATAGTTTTACTTAAAATGAGATTTTTTTTTAATATTTATATTTGGTACTCTGCATGACCACATTTAGAGAGATCTACCAATTGCTGTGTTATGTAAACAGGACTTAAACTCTAAGTCTATAAAACTGATAGAAAATAGTTTATTTTTGAACCACAAATATTTAGCTTAGTGGGAAAAATGTTAAATACTTTCCTGTTGTTCTTTTCAATATTCAGTCAATATTTTATTCTGAAATTAGTCTCAGACACTCTAAAGCATGCTCCAATTTTATCTTAAGTATTGCTATATGCAGAGGAACAAAGAATTTTCTTATCAGCCTCTTCCTGCTGGACTTCCTAATGCATGTGATTCCCAGCTATTTACCCAGGAGACCTACACTCACAGTCAGTCTGTGCCTTTTAGGGGCCATACCTATTTAGTCACATGTAGGCCTTCTTGTAAAGATTATTAGTTTCTTTTTTGGCACCAAACAATGTTTGTCAATATTCCTGTGGCTTGTGGCTAAAAAAATGCCTAGGATATTAAGCAGTCAAACACTGGGGATTTCAGCTATTCCTTGGAAGTTCTCATTGCTCAGCGGCAAAACTACCATGGGAATATGATCATTTAACAGTGTCTTGTGGTCTTTTGTTAACAGAGAGGAGAAAAAAAATGTCGCTAGTTAAGTTATACAGTAAGTCTTAAATCATTTCAATACCTCTTGATAAATTAAAAACATGTAATCTAAAAAAATAGGTATAGTTTACTAAAATGAGTTTTAGTGTTAGATTAATTATTTAACAGCACTCAAAATTTATACCTTCTCCAAAACCATTTACCATTTATATGGATAATAGAAATACTTAAATAGGGAGACTAAAACAAATAAAGTATTTTCTTTTATGTTGAAATTGTACCACTTTTTCCTCTTCTAAAAGAAAAATAATTATTCTTATAAATAAAATAAAACCAGTTCTCTAGATTTTGTGAGCTATGTAAAATCAAATGGTTTTTTAATGTTTTATAGTCACGTGATGGACAGAAGCTTAATTCATGAATAACTTTTTGGTAGTTGCTCAATATTCTATTTGTCTTTCTTTATAGATATATGCAATTACAGGTCCTTCAAGAAGAATCTGGGAAAATTTGCTAGCCACAAAGTTCTAGTTACCTTTTTCCTCTTTGTTAAAGCAATAAAAGAAAAAAAAAGAAGGAAAATGGATTAAGAGATTTGTATGAAATCCTACCAAAACTCTTTACAGTTAATATGTTGGATTTCTATACTCAGAAATGTGTGTTTTTAGAGTAATCTATTCTTTATTTGACCTTTCTTCCATTCTTTCTTTAACAACGTGTTTGGATTTACTGCTATTTATGAAGATGGTGGGGATATACAAAGCCCTTGCTCGAAATGAAGGTGTTGCAGAGATTCTGAATTTATCTTGCATTGGATTCTATTTCACATGAAGTGAAATGTTTTATTTTGATAAAGTCAATTGCCATGGTAACTGAATACTCATCTAAAATCATATCATAATGTGAGTGGTTAAAATGGAATAATTAACTCAACATAAATAATTATAATGGAAAGTACTGTAAAGAACATTAATGCTTAAGAAAACATCTATAGGCATTATTTCTAACAAACATTTTTTTTTTGTCTTTTTGAGACAAGGTCTCACTATGCAGTTGAGGCTGGCCTTGAGCTCACTTTTGTAGCCCAGGCTGCTCTCGAACTCACACCGATCCTCCTGCCTCAGCCTCCCGAGTGCTGGGATTACAGGCGTGTGCCACCACGCCCGGCTCTAATAAACATTTTTATTTTTTAATTAAAGAGAATAAAATATTTTTAAAGTATAAAGAAAACAAGATTTCAAAACAAGGTAGTAGAAAATTACAAATTAGGGCTGGGGAGACAGCTCAGTAGAATAAGCGCTTGCCTGACAAATGTAAGGGCCTGAGTTCAATCCCCAGTACTGCAAAAAAAAAAAAAAAAAAAATTACAAATTATTTTAACTTTGCATATTATTATTTCTAAAACATTGTTCAGGCTACCAGATATAGTCATACAAAAATGGTAACGTATTAAGCATTAATTTTCCTTTTGTAAACCAGTAGAAATTAGTACTACACTATTATTTATCTTGTATATTTACATATTTTTCCTTTCTTCTTTCTTCCTTTTCTCCTTTCCCTTATTCCATTTATTCTTTGTTTTTGGGTAGTTTTTTTTTTTTTTTTTTTTTTTTTTTTTTTTTTTTTTTTTTTTTTTTTTTTTTTTTTTTTTTTTTTTTTTTTTTTTTTTTTTTTTTTTTTTTTTTTTTTTTTTTTTTTTTTTTTTCTCTCTTTCGCATTATCTATCTCAACTTTCAGATTTTATTTCCTCCTTCAGGTTCTTACACTACTGTGACAATTATAGATGCAGGTCTGCTTTATCGAACTTGTGAGTATGGTCTCTAGTTGCATCTATTTAGCTATCAAAGCCTTGAACTTGCTTTTCTTTATCTTCAGTAATGCTACATTGCATAACAGTACCACAACTTTTTAACCATTCCTCAGTTGATGGTCATTTGAATTGTTTCCAAGATTTAGCTATTATAAATTGTGCTGATGCCCATCAGCTAAAGAATAGCTAAAGATAATGTAGTATCAGGATCGGCCAGACAGCTCAGCGGATTAAAGCACCTGCTTAGGCAGGCACAGGGACCAGGGTTTGATTCCCAGCATACTGTGATGGTGACAGACTGGGCGTGGTAGTGCATGCCTGTCATCTCAGTACTTGGGAGGCTGAAAGCAGGAAGATCATTATGAGTTCAATCTGTATATTGAGACTCTGTAGCCACCTATACTAAGTACATAAAAAGATGTTGTATTTTTACACAATGAAGTATTGTTCATCTATAAAACAGAATCAATTTGTGTCTTTAGTCAGTAAATGGATGCAACTAAAGGACATAGTCTTTTTCTTATTTTTTTTCTTTTTTCAGAACCAGGGATTGAACTCAGGCCCTTGCCCTTGCCAGGCAAGTGCTTATTCTACTGAGCTATCTCCCCAGCCCCTAGGAATTCTCTTAAGTGAAATAACTCACACCCTCATGAGCAAACATCTGACTGTCTTCTTAGTATGAGAACCTGAATGAAAAAAATGGAATCTGAAGTGTATAATAGATGCTGAACAAAGCATTGAGACTGCCAACTCACAGACAGATAGACTGAACAAAAGATATGGGTTTTCCTAGTGTTCTGGGGGTAAGTCAAAAAAGTGTTGGCACAATTAATTTCGTCAGAGATCTATGTGCAAAGGATGCATCTTTGTTTGGCTTATACATGGCCAGCTTTTTTTTTTTTTTTTCTTTCTCTTCAAGTCATTTTCCCCCTATTTTATTTTATTTTATTATTTTTTTTTCTGTCTTTTTGAGACAGGGTCTCGCTATGCAGTTCAGGCTCGCCTTGAGCTCACTTTTGTAGCCCAGGCTGGTCTCGAACTCGCACCAATCCTCCTGCCTCAGCCTCCCGAGTGCTGGGATTACAGGCGTGAGCCACCACACCCGGCTTCCCCTATTTTAAATTCTATGCCCACATTTATTCTTTTCACAAGGAAACTAGTCAAATGGACTCAGAAGCTCTCCAATAATCTCATTTTAAGTTTATTTCTTTTTGCAAAGAACCTTTTGCTAAATAAGCTCATATCATAAACTATCAGGGGTTAAGATGTCAGCAAAAAAACTTAAAAACCTCATTTGGTATAGAATTCAACTGACAATAGCAAGTCTAGAATACATTATAACTGTATCTTCAAGAGGAACACAGCCTCAGATATGACTGAGATAGCCTCATCTTCACTTATTCTAAGAGGATGCATAGTGACAGATAATGCAGGGAAAATGTCTTGGATGTTCACATTCCAAGAATTCAGATTGAGTGCACCACCCAGAGTCCTACAGTCAACTGACATGAACCGCAATAGGTACCAGTCATTGTGAGTCTACATGAGACCCCTTGGCACAGCTAAATAATTTGCTTTCCAACCACTTGAGAACATTCTTTAATTATCTAAAGAACAGCCACTGGAAAGCATTCAGTAATGAATTGTAAATACCTCATTTGAATACGTACTGATCATGAAAATTATGCTCAATATCCTGATGTGATGCTTTCTGAATATTGTCTAAAAGGGAATGCTGTGGTTAGTGGAAGTTCAGACAAGAAACAGAGTTGTCAAATTTCTTTGTTGTTTAGGAAATCTTCTCAGTTTAAAAAGATGTGAACATCCATAATCTATTAATAAAGATAAATGGTGATATATGATCAAAATAATATAGATATTACATATTTATTGTATATAGTGAGTAAATTTGTGTTTTAAGTGAATCATAATGACAAATATTTAAAATAATTTATTGAATTAAAAGTAAAATTCAACTATTTTAAAGTGAATAGCTCATTGGCCATTGGCCTATACATGGTATTATTCAATGAACACTTTTTTTTTTTTTTTTTTTGATCACCCGTGTTCAGATTTTTTCAGTATATCTTTAAGACTTGAATCATGAAATGATACTAGGATTCGGTATAAAGTTTGAGGAACCACCAAGGTATTTTCCAGTGTCTGTAACTTTTTGCATTCTTACAAAAATGTACAAGGTTCTAATTTGTCTACATTCCAGCAACAACTGCTATTGCCAGTTTATATCATCTTTGCTACCATTATTATTATTATTACTATTATTATTATTATTATTATTATTATTGTGCCATTGCATGAGATATGATTCTCTTTGTAGTTTGTGTTTGCATTTTCAAAACAAATAATAACATTGAGTATATATTCACTCACTTCTTAGGTATTTGTGTATCTTTTTTGCAGAAGTGTTTACCAAACAGCTTGCCAGTTTTAAATTGGCCTAATTATCTTTTCATTGTTGAATTGTAAGTAGTCATTATGCGTTCTGGATGCAAGGCCTCTATCAGATACATGATCTGCAACTACTTTTTTTTTTTTAATTCCACAAGTTGTCTTTTACTTTTTGATGTCCTTTAATGCACAAAATGTATAATTTAGATAAAGCTCAAGATATCCATTCATCCTAGTGTGGTCAATGCTATTGATGCATAAGTTTTTGTTTTCATGCTAGAGGTTGAACCCAGGGCCTTGAGCATTCTAGGCCAATTTGTAATGCTGACCTATGCCACAGCTCAGGAGTGGGCATTTTCTCATACTGCATATACCACACACAGGCAGTTATTCCACACACTTTACATAAATTTAAAGAGTGTTAAGCTACACAATCATATTTTTCTTCAATGAACATAGATTTCATTGAGTGAAAAAATATATACAATGGTTACCTGAATTTCAACTTATTAATCAAAATTAAATAGATGGGCTTTGGTGTGTCTTGCAGCATCACGTGCTGCCAGTGCAGCCCTTGGCCCCTGACCAGCCTGCTCACCCCTGGAGTCATGCAGACCAAGTCTGTCAGTGTGCTGAAGGGCCCTGAAGGGCTCAGCATGTGGTGCCAGGGATCGAACCACAGTCCCTGTGGTTGCCTAAGCTTGCCTAAGTAGGCACTTTAGACCACTGATGTCTCTTGCCAGCCCCAAACACTGTAATCTTGAAAAAATAATTTGTGTATTTTTTTTTTCTTAGTTGCTTTTCTATAACAAAAACTGATTTACATTCCCTTGGAAGATTTGTACGGATTTATGACTTAATTAAAATGCCTGTTTCAATTAAAAAAATAAATAGATGAAGGATACATTACCATTCCCTAATGATTTCAGATGTAACACAATTTGTGATAGCAAATTCTTGGAATCAAACAAAATACTCTTCATCTGAGCAATGGATTAAAAAGATGTGGTAATTTTATGCTATGGAGTATTAATCAGCTATAAAGAATAATAAATTCAAAGCCTTCATATATAAGTGGATGCAACTTAAAGATATACTCAGAAGCCAAATAAACAAAACCCAAATGTGTAAATATCATATAGTTTCCCTAGTGTAAAAACTCAAAATAAGAAATAAAAATGGAAAGATATAACACAGTTAAATGGAAAGCGAGAACTTAAAGATTAAACAGTGAAGTGAGAGCAAGGAGAAAGTTAGGAAATATGGCAGGGGAAAAACCATGCACTTAAACACACAAAATGATTAAGACAGTGGTCTTAAGAATCTCTAACATGGTTTTGAAACTAGCAGTTAATTGGTAGAATTCTCACCCTGACTAACTGTATGTGCTGATATATGTGAAGTAAGCAACTACACTGAAGATAGCAATGTGTAATACTGAAACCATGCTTGGAATATTTATCATTCCAGTCTTCTAAATGTGTGATGTTTCTAGTGCCCTATCAATTGTTGCTATATTATCTCTCAAGTAAATATTTGTTTAAAAATATAATAAAAGAGAATAAGAGACAAGAAAAAGTGCCATAGGATTGACCTGCTACAATATTGTATATGCTTAGATTTCTAAATTTTTATGTAAAAATGCTGATTTTTGTTGTTGTTTTGTTTATTTGTCTTCTTTCTGAAAGTCACTTTAAACTGTTAAACTATCTCACTACTACCTCCCATTTGGGCATTTTTTGAAATTGAAATGTCTGTCTTGTCCCATTGAATGTTGGAAGTGTTTAACTCTCACTTATGAAAATCAGAGGCTCACACTTAAGATTTGAGCTCAAATGGCAGAGGAGACTTTGAACTTGGATTCTCAGCAGTGCTGAATCTGTTAGACTTTGGCAGCTCTTGCAGATGGATATGTGCCTTTTGCATAAAGGGGTGTACGTAAGTCCTTGAGAAGTGATGGCTGTGTGGTTCTTATGTGTGCCTAAGTGACTGAGTGCCATCTTTTCTGTGGTGGTTGATTGTACAACTTGTTATTAATTCATGGTCCAGTTCTAGCTTTAAATGAGTGAGTGCTACAGCCACCCTAGGAGGGACAATCTGCATACAACACAAGGGACAGGGAGCCTCTCCTTAACTTGTATTTTCTGTTTTCTGGCATCATGAACTGTTGCCACCCTGCTGTGAGCAGCCCTGCCTTGGCACCACCCAATTATGCACTAAATCCTCTGCAGTTTGTGAACTAAATGAATCTTTCCCCTTTGATTATTAATTTACTTATTTGTGGTACCAAGAATTGAACTCAGGACATTGTGCTTGCTAGGCCAGCACTTACTCCTCTGAGCAATCTCCTTGGACTCTCCCAGTGGAACTCAGAACTCTTGATTACTTTTTTTTTAAATGTCATTAATTTTAATGAGAAAGAAATAACAATAATTTTAAAAGCAGGTTAGTACGATAGGTACAATAATTAATACATTGCATATTGTTGCTTTCATAGTAGTTGCTCAGAGTACAAGATGCAGACATGACAAATCTCTAAACGCTGTTAGTAGAAATCTTTCTTCTGACTGCACTAAGAGAAAGTAGTTGTATGTACAGTCCAGTGGTCCCTAAAACTATTGGGTTATCAGCAGAACTGGCAATGTTGGGAACTGTTGACTTGAGCCTTCTACAGCTCAGCGTATTAATATGACTTTACTTTTTATTTATATGACTACATCGGTTAAACTTTCCTGCTGGATTTTTAAGACCAAGTTAAAGCAAGACCTATGTAACAAAAAATGAAAGTTTTATATCTGATAAAGTTAATGAAATACCTTCAGGATTTGGCCTGAAAGCATGTATAGTGTTTTATACAACTTTTGTCATTGTCAGCCTTCCAAATGAGTCACGGTTATTGCTTGACCAATTTGCTCTCTGTGACAGGCTGAGACGATGTTTCCTATCTAGATGACTCTTCTTAGGCATACTATACATTGTTGATCCCTTTCCTTTGTAGCCTTATAATCTCCTTGAATAGAAAATTCGGGACACCACTGAGTTATACGATGGTACAATACAGGTTCTCTTATGTATGTCCTAAGTCCTCATTGACCTTGAGGGGCTAGGGACAAAATATTGGCTATCCTTGTAGCCCTTCTTTTTCTCTAAGTTTTTGGTCTGCAAACTTAAATTGTTGACCCTCCGGAAAAGAAGCTTCCTGATACTACTATCCTATAACATGGGCACTTAGGCTTAACATCACTATCTTTCTGAATATCAAAGACATTAGACTTAAAATGCAACTAGTATTTTCCACCAATTATTGATATGCTAATAAATCACTACAGAATGTGATAAAAAAGCAATTGCACATTTTTACACAGAAATTTAGAAACTTAACCATATGCAAAATTGTAGCAAGTAAATCCTTTGACATTTTTTCTTGTCTCTTATTCCCTTTTATTACATTTATTTAAACCAACATTAACTTGATAGTATACCAATAATTGATGTGACATTAGAAGCATTATGAATTTATAATACTGGAATGATAGGCATTCCAATCATGATTTTAGTCTTATATATTGCTGTCCTCAATGGAGTTGCTTAGTTCATATATCAGCATATGTAGTTAGGGTGAAAATTCTTCCAATTAACTACTAGTTTCAAAACCCTGCTAGAGATTCTTAGGACTGTTGTCCTATCCATTTTCTTTGTATAAATGCGTGGTTTTGCCTCTGCCATGTTCCCTAACTTTTCTCCTTGCTCTCGCTTCACAATTTAATCCTTAAATTCTCACTGTTCATTTAACTGTGTTATGTCTTTCCATTTTTATTTCTTCTTTTGAGTTCTTACGCTAGGGAGACTATATGCTATTTACACATGTGTTTCTTGTTTATTTAACTTATGAGTATATCTTTAAGTTGCATCCATTTATACATGAAGGTTTCAAGTATATTACTCTTCATAGCTGAGAAATAGTCCATTGTATAAAAACACCATATCTTTTTAATCCATTGCTCAGGTGACAAACATTTTGGTTGTTTCAGAGATTTGGTATCAAAACTTGCGCTTCTATAAACATAGGTGAACAAGTATCACCATAATATGATGTTCTCCATGATTTTGAAAAAGTTCCCAGTAGAGAAATAACTGGATTAAATGGGATTTTCAGTCTTACTTTCTAAATGAGTCTCCACACTGATTTCCATAATGATTCCACCAGTCTGTGTTACCACCACTTTTCAGTTACATTTCTTTTGTTGCTGGGAGAAATACAGGACATACAAGCTTAGGGGAGGAAATGTTTATTTAGTTCACATTTACGAGAGGGTTCACAATTTAAAGCAGCCTGAATTACATGGCAAGACCTCGAGACCCTATGCTGCCATGTCCAGGATGATTTGCCCCATACCTCCAAGAGAGGCCACTAGGCCTGAGGGTTAAGGGGACCTCTGACAGCGTGTGCTATCAGTTTAGTGATTCCTACCTCCCTTATTTACACCCCTCAAGCCCCACCCTGGTCCTTTGGCCCCTCCCATTGAGCGATGCACTTGACAATCCCATAATTTACATGATGCTTTGGGAGACAACTAGACGCTAACCATAACTTTATGTATTTTAGTCCATCTCTAAGAGTTGTTAGAGTCCTAATAGTTTCAGCATTGCTGAAAAGACCAAGTTGCAAGTTTTCTCCAAGATTCAACTGTGAGCCCCTATACAAATGCAAAATTAAATACATCAAACATTCAAAGGCATGAAATAAACATTAGCATTCCAAAAGGTACACACAGGAGGATACAAACCACTGGGGCCAAAACAAAGTGCAAAATGAAGCAGAGCGAATATTAAGTGCTATAGTTCCATGTGGAACATCCAAAGCAATCTGTGGCAAATTGTGGAGTCTATGTGGCTTCACCCTTAGGGAACTTTTGGTGGCTGTAGCTTTCATGGCTTCTCTCTTAGGCTGATTTACTTCCTCATTGTAGTTGTCCTTAGATGACCCACATTTCTGGCTTTTCCCAACTTCTAGGTTTTCCGTGGAATAGGCTTCTCACTCACAGCTTTACATGCTGCGCTCTCAGAGGCATGTTATCTCACCTCCCAGGCCTTCTTATGACTTCTAGATGGAAGCCTTCTTAAACTCAGAGTTCCTGCATTCTGCATGTGCTTAAAACCAATGCCACACGGATGATGATGCCAAGGTCTGCTGCAGCTGGAGCAGTAGCCAGGCTTCCTTCTCTCTTAGCTGTATGGGTCAAGTGCCTGGATTTCTGAACACTCTGACAGTGATTCAGAGAAACAAATTCTCTATACTGCTGCTGATCTTTAATCTGTTGCGACTGACTCCTCCATCCTGGAACCTGGTATGGCCACCACCTCCATTCTCAACATTGGGTTCTGAAGCTTTCTCCTCAAAGGAAAGTCCCTCATCCTTGCTGTTCTGAAGCTGCAAAGGATTAAAAGCTGCTACCTCCTGTGATGCCCTCAGTACATCTTTTCTATTCTCCTGTTCTCCCTAGGCAATGGGGATCTTAGCTCCATCTTTGCAGTTCACAGCCTTCCTAGTACTTTCTTTCTGGTCACACTCACAACATTTTAAATCATTCTGCTGGGCTCTTTGCACTTTATTCTCAACAGATATTTGACAATGAACCCCCAGCAATAACCATGCCACTACCCCAATATTTCACTGCTATGAGATTTCCTTTGAAAGAATAATTAGTCTTCCATGTTTAAATTCAGTCTCATGCAAAGTCTCTGGACGTTGGCAACATTCTGCCAAACTATCTGTCAAGTCAAAACATGGAGTCTAATAGCCAATGCAGTCTTTCTTTCCAGCAGATATCTCCCCAGCCTGGTCTTTACAGGTTGGCTTTCCATCAGTCTTCTGGTCTGAGCTCTGAACATAACCTCCCCTACAGGAGTGCCAAAACTGTTACAGTGCTTTGATTCTTAGGAGATATCTCCAAACCTTTCCTATTTCTTCCCATAAGCCATTCCCAAAAGCTTGTAATCCACATGGTCAGGTTTAGCTACAGCAAAGACCCCAGTGCTCTGGTACCAAATTCTGTTGCAGTTACTTTTCTCTTGCTGCTGGGACAAATACCAGACATGCAAGCTCAGAGGATAAAAGGTTTATTTAGCTCACAGTTACTCGATATTTCATAATTTAAAACAGCCTGAATTACATAGCAAGACTTTGAGACTCTATACCACCATTACCAAAATATTTCTCCGTATTCATATGTCTGAGAGAGCCCACCAGGCTTTGGGGTAGGGGGGACATCTGACAGTGAGTGCTCTCAGTTTAATGGTTCACACCTTCCTTGGCCACACCCCTCAAGCCCCATCCTTGTCCTTCGGCCCCACTGCTTGAGCTGCAGACTCCACAGCCCCATGATTTATGTGAAGATTTGGGGGGAAACTATATACAAATCATAACATACTAGCAGTAGAAAATGATTCCTTTTCCCCACAGACTCTTCAACATTTGTTGTTGGTGAATTTTTCTATGACAGCCATTCTTTCTGGAGTAAAAAAGTATCTCAGTGTTGTTTTTATTTGTGCTTCATGGATCGCTAGTGATGTGTAGCATTTTTTGATTTATTTATTAGCTTCTAGTATTTCTCTGAGAAGTGTGTGTTCATCTCAGATGCACATTTCTGGATAGTATCTTTATTTTATTTTATTTTATTTATTTTATTTTATTTTATTTTTGGTCCTAATGTTCTTTAGTTCTTCATAAATTCTAGAGAGAAGACCTTTGTCTCAGTGCTTGCTAGTTAACATTTTCTCAAAACTTACGGGTTGTCTTTTTACTCTGTTGATAATTTCTTCTGATGTGCAAAAATTTCTTAACAAGAGGGAATCACAGTTATTAATTTTTTCAAGTGTTACCAATACAGTGTGATTTTTTTTCATGAACTGTTTGCCTAGCCTGAGGTCTTGAAGATTTCCTCCTACTTTCACTTCTGGAAGATTTAGTGTTTCTGTTTTAATGTTTAGATTTTTAATCCATTTTGATGTTAGTTTAGTGCATGGTGATAAACCTGGGTCAAGTTTTAGTTTTTTTGGCATATAGAGAACCAGTGTTTCCAACACCATTTGTTAAAGAGGCTATCTATCCTCTAATTAGAATATCTGGCCCCTTTGTCAAAGATAAAGTAGCTGAGTTTGTTGCTAGCAGCTTCTAATCTGTTCCATTGTTCCTTAGGTCTATTTTTTTTCCCCCAATACCATGCTGCTTTTATCATTGTGGCTTTGTAGTATAATTTTAATCCCTCCTCACTCACCTTTGCTGCCCAGGATTGTCTTTGCTATTCTAAGTCTTTTCTGGTTCCAAATAAATTTTAGGAATGATTTTTCCATGTTGGTGAGGAATGTTGATGGTATTTTGATAGGGATTACATTAAGTCTGTATAACAATTTAGGAAGTCTAGCCATCTTCACAATGTTGGTTCTTTCTATCCAGGAGCAGGAAAGATCTTTCCTTTTTATGAAATCCTGTATGATCTCCCTTTTTCAGAGTACTGTAGTTTTCATTGAAAAAAATATTTACTTTAGTTACATTAATTCCTAGTACTTCATTCTGCATGGTACTATTGTAAAAATATTTTCTCTAAATTCCCTCTCAGTGTGTTTGTTATCTCTGTAGAGGAATGCTACTGACTTTTACGTATTGACTTTGTACCTTGCTATGCTACTGAATTTGCATAATAATTATAGGAGCTCCTTGGTGGAATGTTTTGTGTCTTCCAAGTAGAGTATCATGTTATCTGTGACTAATGATAGTATAAGTTCTTTACTTATTCTTATTCCTTTTATTTCTCTCTGTTGTCTAATAGCTGCAGCTAATGATTCCAGAACTATATTGAATAGGGGTGGTGAAAGAGGAAATCCTTGTCTTGTACCAGATTCAAGAGTAAAAGATTTCACTATTTCCCCTGTTTAGCATTCTGTTAGCTGTTGGATTTTATCAGATTGACTTCAAGGCCATCTATTCTGATTTTTTGTAGGACTTTGAACATCGCTGAATTTTGAACTTTGTCAAAAGGCGTTTCTGGGAGCCAGGGAGATAGCTCTGTGGCACGATTGCCTGCTTGGCAAGTGCAACCTCGTGAGTTCGAACTCGGGTCCCACCAAAAAAAAACCAAACCAAACCAAACCAAACCAAAACAAACAAACAAAAAAACCCAACCAACCAACCAAACAAACAAAAAAAAACCCTTTTCTGCATCAATTGCTCTATTGATATTGTATATTGCCTTTTTACAGTTATATATTTCCATATGTTGAAAGATCCTTGCATGCCTGAGATGAATCCTGATCATGTTGTACAATCTTCTTAATAATTTGCTGTATTCTATTTGTGAGGATTTTATTGAGGATTTTTGCATCTATATTCATAGTTCTCTTTTTTTAGTTGTGTCCTTCTCTGGTTTGGGTATCAATCAGTACAGTACTTGTTTCCAGGAATGATTTTTGGAGGATTGTTTCCTTTTCCATTTCATTGAAGAGTTTGAAGCATGTTGGGATTATGTATTCTGTAAATTTCTTGTACAATTCAGTGGTGAATCAATCAGGACCTGGACTTTTTTTTTTGTTGGTATTTTTTTATGACATTTTGTATTCCACTGGCTGCTATTGGGTTCTTGAGAATTCTTACATCTTCTTGATTCAGTTTGGTTATTTGTACCTTTCTAGGCATCTGTCCATTTCATCTGTCTCTTCAATTCTGTGAATGTAAATATTCTCAAAGTAGTTATGAATGATCTTCTGAATCTCCACTGTGTCTGTGGTAATCTCACTCTTTTCATTCCTTATTACTTGAATTGGAGTTTTTTCTTTCATCTTTTTGATAAGGTTAGTTACGGGCTTATCCATTTTATCTAATTTCTCAAAGAACCATTTTTTCATTCATTAATTTCTTAATTTTTGTATTGTTTTCTTCATCTCAATTTAATTAATTTCTGCTCAAAACTTTATAATTTTCTCCCATTTGGGCTTTGGTTTGGTTTGCTCTTACTTTTCTAGACATTTAAAGGACAGCATTAGGGTATTTTTTTCCCAGTCTGTTTTCCTAATGTGTGGGTTCATAGCTCTAAATTTTGCTCTAAGAATTGCTTTCAATGCATCTCTTAAATTCCAGAAAGTTTTGCTTGAATTTTCATTGAATTCTAGATATTTTTCAATTTCTTATGTAATTTTTTCTGTAACCCACTGGTTCCTGAGAAGGTTGTTGTTTAATTTGCATGTATTTCTGGGGGTTTTGTGACTTGTTTTGTCATTTATTTACAGCTTCCTTGCACTGTGGACAGTTAATACTCATGGGATAGTTTCTGTTTTCTTGCATAGACTAAACCATGACATATCCACTAATATGTTGTCTAATTTAGGAAATGTCCAATGTGCAGCTGAAAAAAAATGTGTATTCTGAAGTGGTTGGGTGGAACACTCTGTATATATTCATTAAGTCCATTTGTTCCAAGTTCTGGTTCAGTTCTGCTACTTTGCTAATTTTTTTTCTGTTTGACCTATCTTTTTGGGATAAAAGGGCATTAAGATTTTTGTTAAGAATGTGATACTGGGGCTGCGGAGATGGCTCAGTAGAATAAGTGCTTGGCTGGCAAATGCAAGGTCCTGAGTTCAATCCCCATTGCCATAAAAATAAAAAAAAAAGAATGTGGTATTGGATTTTAGCCTTTTCAGGTCCACTAATACTTGTCTGATAGAGCAGAGTGCTACTGTTTTGGGTGCATACATATTGATGAGTGTTTTGAATTTTTCCCCTAACCATTATTTGTGGTCTTCATAATTTCATTTGATGATTCTACATTTGGAGTTGAAACTATCTTTACACATGATTGCTACCCCTGTTTTTTTCTGAGGTACTGGAGCATGTGATATTGTCTTCCATCCTTTGACCTTCAGCCTATGAATTGCTTGATGTGTTAGGTGTATTTCTTGTATATAGCATAGTGTTGGATTTTGCTTCCTAATTCGTTGTGCCAATCTATTTATTTTATTTGGTGAATTGAGTCCATTTACATTGATGATTACAATTGAGATGTATTAACTTGTTATTGCCATATTATGTACCTGCTATTGTTTACCATTTTTCTTCTGTGTTTAATTGTTTGTTCTATTTAGTCAGATCCTTCCATTTTCATTTGTGGAGATCTGGTCATTTCATTCCTGGTCTATAATATATTTTCAAAGTTTGTGTATGCTTAGTTTTGTTTTCATGAAATTCTTTAGTTGTTCTTTGTCATGGAAGTATTTCACTTCTTCATCAAACTTGAAAGGGTTTTGAAGGATATAGCAGTCTGGCCTGGAATTTGTTTTCATGGAGGACTTGAAGAACTCTTCTCCATGCTCTTTTTGACTTCATGTTTTGTGAAGAGCGATCTGCCCATCTTTTCATTGTAATCTTTATTGTCTGTGGAGGCTTTTAGTATATTGTTCTTGCGCTCGATTTCACCATTATATGTCTGGTTGTGTTTTTAATTGGGTTGATATTATTTGGAGTTCTGCATGCTTCAGTTACCTGAATGCCAGAATATTTCCCCATATTTGGGAAGTTTTCTGCTATTACTTCTGCCCATAGTTTTTTCATATCATTTGTATTGGCTCCTCCTTTCTGGTTGATGCCTATTAGTCTCACATTGTTCATGTTTGTAGTGACTTGAAGATGTTGAATTATTTTTTTCCTGCATCCTAGTTGTTTTTAAGAGGTACTTTTTTACCTTTACTCTAGATGCAATGGTGCCTTCAAGATCTGAAACTCTATCTTTACTTGCATTCAATTGGTTTTGCCAGCTTCTGACTGAGATTTTAAGTTCCTGTGTATGTCTTTGAGTCTGTTTCATGCAATCTATTTCTTTTTTATATTCCTCATTCAAGGATTCCATCATTTTTTCTAACGTCCTCTAATTTTTTTATTAATATTTTCATTAGAAGCAGTTATTAATAATTTCATCTTAGTTATCCTTTCTTTTTTTACTTCAATGATTCTTTCTAATCTGATTTACTCTCTACCTTTCTGCAGTTGTTTTTTTTTTAACTAAAGACACTATTAATTCAGAGATTTCTTTTTTTACTTCAGAGGTCTGATTTCCTCCATACATTTTGCATTTGTTTCTTTACTTCAGGTGCTGTTAATTAATAGATTTCAGCTGTGTGACTCCAATTTGCTTCTATGCTAGCATCTTGCGCATTTGTTCTGGGTGCACTTGAGGTCTGAGATTGTATTCTTATCCTTCTCTTCATCATTTTGTATAGTACTGTCCTCTGACCTTTGGTGTAGAGCTTTGGTGCAGTTATGCTCTTAGCACCTACTGAAATTCTTTCTTAAGATAGATTATACGATTAAGGCAGTTATAGTTTTATCTTTAAGAATACCAATAATGGGTCAAGGTGACAAACTTTTGTAACTAATGGGTTTGTACTTTAGACAGTAAGAGCAAACATTATGTCTCTGTAGCTAAGCAGATACAAAATTGGAAATTTATTTTTAATTAGTTCCTCTAAGCTCTGTCTTATCTCTTCCTATTTATGTACCTGAGGTCTTCTAGACAAACTAGTTTGCTGAGTTACTGGTTGTCTCCTCTGTAGATCAAGAGAAAAGAGATGAGACATTCTCATAGATCTGGGTCTAGCAAAATATCTCAGCTTACTAGGTCAGGATCTACCAAGATTGAGCTTGTCCAGATGCTCCTGGCTGGGTCTGGCTTCTCTGGTCAGTTTCTTCCTGCTGCAGCTCAAGGAAGTATATCTGTTGTGCTACTCTGAAAAGTTGTTCAGCTTCTGGATTAGCTTAGTGGATCTGTACCCAGCCTCTCTGCAGGAAGTTTGGTGCAAGATTTCACAGGAGGTACTGGATCTGGTGTTTGGATCTGGAAGTTCTGGTCACAGAAAGCAGGAGAGAAAGTTTATACAGACACTTCTAAGTCTGGGGTCTGTATGAGGAGGATTCCAGGGATGTGAATGTGTGGAGCAGGCTGAAAATCCTACATTCATGCCAGGCCTAGGGTCTGGATCAGGAAGTTCTGGTTCCTGCAAGCAGGCAAAAGTTCGCCCCCACACACTGGACCTACAGTCTGGATGGGAAGGGATCTGGGGCCTGGGAATACTGTGCAGACTGATGGTCCCACACTCACTCTGGTCCTGGGTTCTGGATGAATCTGTAACGTTTTCTTATCATGTTCTATATGGATTTATTAGAATATCAATGATTGAAGGAAAATACTCATTCTATTTTATGTCTAAGACATTTGATATTCAGAAAGGTAGTGATGTTAAGCTCAAGTGCCTATGTTACAGGATACTAATATCACGGAGTTTCTCTTCCAGAGAGTTAACAAGTTAAGTTTTCAGACCAAAAGTTAGAGAAAAAGAAAGGCTGCAAGGAAATCCAATATTTTGTCCCTATCCTATAAGGTCAGTGAGGACTCAGGACATAAGAGAACCTGTACTGTACCATTCTATATGTCAGTCCAAAAATTTCTGTTCAAGATTATGAGGCTGCAGAGGAAAGGAGTCAATGATGTTGACTCCTTAGTATGCCTAAGGAGAGTCACCTAGAGAGGAAACATTCTTTCAGGCTTTCACAGAGAGCAAATTGGTCAAGCAATGCCCGTGGCTCATTCAGAAGGTTGACACTGACAAAAGTTCTATAAGACGCTATACATGGTTTCAAGCTAAATCCTTAGGGGACCTGACTGACCTTGTCAGATACAAAAGTTTCATTTTTGTTATATAGTTCTTGTTTTAACTTGATCTTAACCATCCACGAGAAAAATCTAACCAGGAAGTATAAAAAATAAAGCCATGTTAATAGGCTGAACTGCAAAAGGCTCAAGTCAACAGCTTCTGACATTGTCCATCCTGCTGATAACCCACTACTTTTATGGACTATTGGACTATATATACAGCTACTTTCTCTTCAATTCAATAAGAAGAAAGAGTTGTACTAAAAGTTTTTAATGAATTTATTACATCTGTATGTTATACTCTGAACAACTACTATGAAGACAGCATTATGCAATGTACTAGTTATTGTAACTGTCTTACTAACCTGTTTTGAAGCTGTGTCATTGTTATTTCTTTCTCATTAAAATTACTAAAATAAAGAAGAGATGTAAGCCTCTCTTATCTGTTTATCAATCAAATATGTTTAAATACCTATAACATAATATAGAGACATGCCAATAGATATATTCTGCCCTTACTGAGCTTGCATTTGGTACATAAGTGTAAATAAATAAAGTAAATATAAGCAAATAATTGCATACATTAAGAAACAGTGGAAATGAGCAGAATAACAACACTGCAAGGGAGCTCTTCTAATTGGAATGATCTGGAAAGGTCTATTGATGATAGGAGAAGTGCACTGAATTCAAATAAGGATGATCTGAGAGGGAGCATTTCAGCTTGAATGAATCATAAGTGTAAAGAGCTTAAAGCACAAAATAATGTTGAGTTTTCCTGTGATATGGAAAAGGTCTTTTGTGGGTCATAGTAAATATGATGTTTATCTGTGAGGAACTATTCAAAAGAAAATGCCTGTTATTGATCACCACAATTACTCAATAATTTTAAATTGGGCAGCAAGTTTGGCATTAGACACTGTGATACTTACAAAGGCTTAAGGAAAACATTTGGTGGAACTGAAATGAAAGACATAAAAATACATTACACTTACCTCTATGGAATTGCATTATAGGAAGCACTTCCCAATAACTCAGATGACTATAGTACAAGGTAGATGAAATGCCAATTAAATTTATGGGGTTGAATCAGGGAAACTTCATAGTTTTGTGTATGAAGTATAAGTAGAATTTCTATCATTGTGCAAAAACATCTAAATAAAAGAAAAATAAAAAACAGAGATAAGAATAAATAAGTTGTGTATGAGAATTGGGGTAGTGCATAGTAGGTAAGAAATATGTGGAAAAGATAATGGCACTAGAGCTAGAATCTACATGTCTTATGGCTTTTAAAATAAAAAAAAAAAAAACATGTACTGCTCACTTGTGATTTTCCAAAGAATACACAATTTCACACTTCAGTTGACTTGAAGAACACCAAAAATGTATCAAGGTTATAGCCCTATTCTAATTACATCTCTGAGATGAAGAGGTGGGACTAGCATGAATTCCAGCCAGTGGAACATTCAGTCTCAGAAACTCTGTAGCTAGGAGGAGCTGTTGCTTTTGAAGGATTCTGTCATGTCCAGATTTACCTAGTTTGGAATATGTTTTATTTCCTATAACTATTACAACTTATCTATTAGGCAAAGCCAAATAAAAGTTATCTTTATGGCTAGGAAAATTCTAACAGAGTTCCCAAGATTCCCTCTGTCGAGCACACCTCATTTTGCCTAAATCACATCCTTTCTGCCTCAAATTTATAAATTAAAAATAAAGACAACAATTAAATCTCTTACCTGATTATATTATATTACATGGCAAGTGGTGATACCACAGTTACTCCTGTGACTGTGTCCTGTTATTCCATTGCATGTAAATGAAAAAATAAATCACCTTGTCTAGAGAAAACAAATATCCATGTTGCCTACAGAGCCTGTAGTGAGGACCTGAACATTTAACCTAGCTGACTAGGAGGATAAATAGAGGGATCATGGCTCAGAGCCATAGAGTTATGAAACCTGGAAAGAGCAGGACTAACCTGGAAAGAGGGCCCTAGGCCTCAGGTGGGATAGCAGTGCTAGAACAGACCTGATTTCAGCCATGTTGTTCTGAGTCAGAAAATACATGTGCACTTTTAGTTTCTGCAGAAAGACTAGGGTCTTCTTTTCCTCAATATATCCAAAGTATGATAAAAGTATGTTTAAATTTTAAAAGAAAATTACAGTAAAAGTTATTGTCATTAGTTTCCCTCAAAACATTCTGCCTTGCTTCAAATACAATTATTCCACTGTTCTTGCCCCTTTCGGAAGACTTTTCTGGAAGTTCTCTTTCCTGTTTCCCTGAGGTGATATCCTGGGTGCCATGTAACAAAGAAGCAAGCACTTGAAAGCATTATAGTTGTACCCTTGTCCTCCTGATTCAGCAGGTCTCTCACTGTACAACTTCTGACTTTTCCTGAAAGTCAAAATGATCGTAAGTAAGAGTATTGAATGTATTCAGAGCCCCAAAGCATCCATGACAGAGCTATTAAAGACACTAATGAAAGATTTCCAGAATTTTGTCAGAAAGTGGTATAAATAATAAGTGTGTATGAATTGAGGAAGATTAGTGGTGATGTATTTTTTATTGAAGTTTTTCCAGAGATCAAAACATTTTTATTTTTCAATCATATTCATATGTTGGGAAATTTGTAAATCTAGATATAATCCAATGTTGAAATTTTTGAGTTTCATTGTCACTCATCCTATAATTCTTATAGCAAAATCCTAATCTCTAGTACCTTAAGATGTGACTATTATTTGGAAAGAGGGTCATGGGAGAAACAAGTAAGTTAAGATGGAGTCACAAAGGTGGGTGCTAATCCAACATGTCTAGTGTCCATATAAAAAGAAATAAGGACACAGTTATCCCCATAGGCAAGGCCATGTGAAGACATTAAAAAGACAACCTTCCACTATGAGATTGAAAGAAATCAGCCTTGCTGACGCCTTGATCTTGTACCTTCATCCTCCATAAAGAGAAGAAAATGAGTTAGTCTGCTTTGAAGAACCCAGCCTGAAGTCCTTCGTAATGGCACATGGAACAATGAGATACGCTGGGAAATTAAGAATAGAACAGTGATCCTCCACACTATCTATATAACAGAAGTACTGAAGGTTCTAAAATGTTAAGTAACGTGGCCAACATCACATAAATCCTCTAAATAAAATGAAAACAATGCCTGGAAGGGGGTATGTGTATGTAATTCTAGGTCACTGGAAGTGGGGGACAGAAGATTACAATGAGCTTAAAAAAAGCCTGGAAACTAGTAAGTTCAAAGACAGTATGAACTACATAATGAGAAACTGTCTGAAAAGAAAAAGGAAAGAAAATGACAATACTTGATTCTCAGCAAAAATGAACATAATCTATTATCCTAACTGGGGTATTTTTGAAGCTTCATTTTGGTGCTATTAATAATTGTAGGATAAAAAATAAACTAGGTCATAAATATAAGAAAAAGAAGCCCGGGCTCCCTAAAGAAGCACAGATAAGGATGTTGCTGAACCACACATTGTTTACTTTTTAATATCTATAATAAAATTTTCTAATTTTACGAGCAATCTTATTTATAGTTTTCCTGAGCATTCGGACAGCTGAGCTTACCAAGCTGTGGAATGTGTTGTTGACCTTGTTTCTATCCTCCAGGTGGTTCACTGGAAAGCTAATTCAAAGTGTGTGTGGATGCAGGTGTAAAAATAAGCATAATATACAATTTTAAAACACTTAATGTATTTGGTTCAGGATTTCACAACACAGCTTGGAGTCATAGTGATACTCCTGTTTTCAGCCTCTGCAGTGCTCAGATTACAGGTGCCCCACTATGCCTGGTCTCAGGGGCCAGCTCAGTGTGCCCAGGGACAGTGTCAGTGCAGCATGTGGTGCAGGGGGGTTGAACTTCAGTCCTTGTGCTTACCTAAGCAGACACTTGTCCCTTGAGATATCTCCCCAGCCCCAAAATTCTCATTCCTTGTTTCGTGCATTTTCATATTTCCTTTCCTTATTTGATTATTTAGATGTTATATCTCAGATGCCATTATGAGTCACCTGAATTAAGGTAGTTACACTAGTCAATGGGTCACCCACAAGACAACCTCATTTATTTCCATTGTTTAAACCCAACTCTGCATTAGAACCATTTTCATCTGTCTTCCCTCTTATTAAATCATTCTCTGTGTCCTATGTGTTTATAACATCGGTTTCCAAGGCTTTGTGCAATCCTGCAGAATTTCTGTTGTTGAATAAAAATGTTGAAACAGAGACAGGCTAGATGAAGCTCACAGTAGCTTGTGATATCTGCTCACAAGGCGAAGCTTGTGATATGTTTTCTTTAGTTGAACTAAGAAAACGTTATTTTCCTTCTACAAATTAAAAATTGTAAAATTATATGAATTTTCTAAAAGATAAAAGAACATGTTCCAAAATATAGTAACACTATTGGTTACCTATAATTATAATGTGCCACTGTACTGAAATTATCTTAAATCAAAAAGAATAATTCTAGTTTTTATATTGTACTATGTGTGCCATTACTAAATATAGACTATCACATTGGTCTGTTTCAAATGTATAACTTCAGAAGCTTGGCGGGGGTTAAGAAAAGAGTACCTTGTTGGAATGATTTCAACTAAGAGGCCTAGCTGTGTTATCCTGAATACATTTTTTTCCAGATACTTAACTGTAACACACCTGCCTTCTTTCTCACAAATACATAAAGATAGCATATCTTGATGTGCTTGGTTCTGAACTGTGATAAAGATAACAACTATTTACTATGGTGACTGTTTTGGATATGTGACATACACACAAAAAAAGAAAAACCTTGCTATGTCTCTGCCTTCACACAGCAAGGAGAATTTTTCAGACAATCTTGTATTTACTTTATGCCAGAAATATACAATGCTGTGTACTTACAATTGTAGTCTACATGGAAAAAATATATAAATGGCATCATGGGCTAAATTGAGTTCTACCAAGGACAAGTTGAAGTGTAAACTGACAGGATGATTCCGTTTGGACATATGGCCTTTAAAGGGCTAATTAATGTTAAAGAGGCAATTAATGTTATGTGAGGTTATTAGGTTACAGTCCAGTGTCAGTAGAACTGATGACTCATAAAAAAGTGGGAGAAACACTAGGAAAAAGAAAAGCCTATGTGAGAATACCAAGAAAGTGAGAGAGACCAAAATCACCATAAATATTGATCTTGGAATTCCAGCTTCCAGAACTGTAAGAAGTAAATTTCTATGGTTTGAGCTACCTGGTCTATGGGATTTTGTTATGGCAGCCTGAGAAGAATGTGGTAGAGAAAGAGAATACTTTATGGTATTACTTTTATGTAATACTGTGAAAACTATAATTGAAATTTAATAACAAAGAGCGTATAAGTGAGGTATTCTTTTACTATTTTAATTACAAATTTATGTATTTATTTACATATAGTACAGAATTTCGAAACCAGAAAAATTTAACAATGGTTATATTACATATTTTCATCATCAGATCAACTTAGATTAATAGATATCAGTGTATAAGATTGAGCAAACAATTAAACATTAACACTTTCAACAAACATTTTTTTAACAGTTATACAAAGCACAGTGTATGGGCATGACCCACCTTCCTATTGATTTTCCTAAGGAAAGAAAAAAAATTATTCTCTTTGAATTAAGAGGAAGCAGATGCATACACAGTCCAATGTTCCACAATTGCAGTGGGCCACCAGTGAAACTTGCAACGTTCGAGGCTATTGATCCAAGCCTCCTACAGCTCATCTCATCAATCTAGCTCTGCATTTCATGCCTTGTGATTAAGCTTTTTTGCTAGGTGAGGTATTCTTATGACTGTATTTACCAATTATGATCTAGCAGTATTTAACCTCACACAAGTCAGTTGTTCATTGGTAGCTATAGTTATGATAAACAAAGCCCATCCTTTATGAACATTCTTAGTCTAATTTTTTTTTTTTTTTGTATTTTGTAGTTTTCTAGGTCACTTTTCTACTCTTGATGTAGTATAGCAACATTGATGCTGGAAAATTATCAAATATCTTAGATTTTATGATGCTCTGATAAGATTGATTTAAAATAACTGCATAACTGAACTTCTTCAACTAATTGAGGGTACTGTGAGAACTGTACAGAGGTTTTCTAAGTCCACACAGTGGTAGATTATGAGTGAAAAGTATTTTTCTACAATGGTGGACTCCTAGCTTTCTAAAAGTATTCATCCTGATCTATCAAAACTAGGTTATTTTAAAACTCATAATTTGCTTGCTGTTTTACTTTTTTATGTATTTATGCCGAGGTTTACAAGATCTAACTACACAGGTCAGATTCATAGTGTTCCTCCTGTTTCCAACCTCCCAAACTCTGGGATTACAGGCATGCACCGCCACACCAAGTCTCAATCAATGTCTCAAAGTGTCTTGGAGGCTAGTAAGGCACGCAAGGGATGGATGCTTGTTGTTTTAGATGGCCGGCTCATTTCCAAAAGCTTCATTACTTCTTTTTATTTTTAATGATGATGTTCATGGAACAATTTTTAACTGTACTATAATAATAGGTCATTTGGCCCAGACAATAGAAATACTACTTTCTGAACGATCAGAGATTTTCTGCCCAACTTTTTTTTTTTTTTGTCTTTTTGAGACAGGGTCTCGCTATGCAGTTGAGGCTGGTCCTGCACTCACTTTTGTAGCCCAGGCTGGTCTCGAACTCGCACCAATCCTCCTGCCTCAGCCTCCCAAGTGCTGGGATTACAGGCGTGAGCCACCACGCCCGGCTCTGCCCAACTTTTTTACCTTACTGGCATCTCACAGGAAACTACCAAAAGAGGCAACCAGATTATATGAAGGTCATCAGGGAGTGGATGTCTATGTGTGAGGGGATCATACTATGGAGACCTTAGTATGAAGATCATTCTTCTTCTGTAGCTGGAGCAAAAGGTTATCTATCTATGAATGTTGTTTATATGTACTACTTCAAATTTCTTAACAAATGTCAAGTTATGATCAATTTCAGCAAAATTTCAAAAATAATTTTTATAAGCTGATGTTTAAGAGATTAGTAAGATGTTTAAAGTGAATGAATCTGCAATCAATATAAACTATTAGTGCCAGATCCAGATTTTTAGGCTCTTCATTACTGGGCAATTTTTAAATCACACAAGAGGTGGCCTTTACTGCCAAGGAACAACGCTCTGTTATGTATTTTCTCTCCCTGGACGTATGGGATGAAGCCAGGAGAACAGACCCAGCGGTGACTCTTCCCTCCGTTCCACTCCTCTGTTGGGTCTACTCTCAGGTCTGGTTACTTCCACTTTCTTTGTCAACTATGTAACCACTAGTGGTGAATATTTTAGAGATTTCAAAGATCACAACAGCCTGCTGAAGCACAAGTGCTATAGGTTTGCCACAACTTGACTAGATTATATTAATTGTCCCTTACTAGATCCCTTTCATTTCACTTTTCTATTTACACAAGCAAAGTCTTCCATCAGAATAAAATACAAACCTGGTACCTTCTACTAAGAATTTTCCCTGAATACCCATTGATCAAACACTGATACTCTTCACATAATCGATTGGCCTGCGTGGACAGACAGCTGCCTTTTCGCCACCTTCTTTCCTACCATCTCTTTTCTGTTCCTCTGTGGCACAGGTATGACACAAGCTGTCTTTCAGCACTTCTACTTAAACTTGATTCTTTGGTCCCTGGGCCTTTTGAACTCAGTTTTTCCTCAGGAAATAGCACTCACTAGTCACCTATATCTCACTCACCTATGCTCTTATTTAGTTCACATCTTTGTCTAGTTATAACTTCTTAGAAAAGCTTATAATGCTTCCCTAGTCCACTTTCTTCCTATCATGTTCTCAATTAACCTTACATTTCTCTTTCATTTCACACTTCATAGCATTAGTTTTGCTTTAATATAGAGGACTATATCTAGCATGTCTGTCTGTGCTAGAACATATTTGCATGTGTTCCACAACAGGCAATTTCTAATTTGCATACTATCTTGACTACATATTTCTTTTTTTAATGTATTTAGTGCAGGGTCTACAGGGCCCTACTACACATATCAGACTTATAGTGATCCTCCTGTTTTCAGCCTCACAAGCATTGGGATCATAGGCACATGCAACCATGCCAGTCACAGTCACCATGTCAACCAACACCTCAGCGTGCCCGAGGAGTTGCACTGGCACAGCACACTGGGAATCAAACCCCCAGTCCCTGTGCTTGCCTAAACAGGTGCTTTAATCCACTGAGCTATCTGGCCAGCCCTTAATATGCATACTATCTCATTGTAAGTACTTAAAAGGTAGTCAAAACATAGCTAGTTCACAATTATTTTATAACAAGTTATTAAATTTTATTGTGGTATAGTAATTAAAACATTAAAATTTAAAAAGCATTATTTATTTCTTCTCATTTTAACAATTCTGCACATATGTTGTCATGTTCAATTTTTAACAATTTCAGTGAGTGACTTAGAGAGACGCAGTATGTTTTTTTTTTTT
>PVJA010007254.1:0-69443 GCA_004027025.1 Myocastor coypus | reverse complement strand
TCTGTGACAAACCTGGATGAAGTGCACAGCAGATTCAGCGGTCCTGAAAACAGCCCTATAACATCTCAGACCATCGAAAATTTCAGTACTCTACACTGAACAAATCTGCTGTTTTGCCAGGTTTATAGGGTTCTTTTCATGAAATTAAAGAACTTAGGTGTCTTTTAAAATTAGATTGATCTTTTAAAGAGGAAGCATTTAGGTGCAGAACAATCATTTCCTGTAGCAGCCTGCATATGACTTGCTTGAAAGTAACAGTATTTCCTCCTGGTCAGCTTTATAAGAAAACAGTCTAGAAAAATCTATGTAGGCTGCACAAGCCAATTATCTTTTTCTCTTTTTTTTTTTTTGGTCTTCTTTTACTATGGCTATAAAATATGAATCAGATTGTAGAAATTAAAGTCAGATCTCAGCCATAATGAAATCCTGTTTCAATGCTGATAAAGTAGTTGACATCAATGTACACTTGTTTAGTCTTTACTTAAATGTAGCCTATACTAGAATTCATATAAAAATAAGCCTTTCCATGTAGTTAATGGAATAATTTTAAACTCTTTTGAGAAATATGCCAGGCTAATTACAAATTCTAGCATAATTTGACACCTTGAGAGTATTCTTTCCTATATAAACAAGTATAGTTCTCTTTTCTAGGAAACTACCAAAAGTCCATAGGTTTCAATGCATTTAAAACAAGTCAAAAATCATATCAAATTTCAGTGAATCCAGATTGTTCCATCATAATTGTCTTCACTTGCTTCATTTGCATTGATAGTTTTCCTTTGAACAAATAGATATTCATATGGCCAGCAACCCCATTAATTTACTTTAATCATTACAGTCAACATGCTTTAAAGTGTATGCTGACACTTTAGTCCACTTTAGCAGATTTTCCCTTAACAATGAGTCCCTGAAGCCATGAGGGTGCTATGCCCTCACAACTTAATAACTGGCTGATTGTACCCCAAATGAATATTTTAACTCTTTCCTTTGAGCATCACTTCCTGGTTCTAGAAGGGAAGATGGTACCTTGCTCAGTCTCCTGGAGAAGCTGGTCACGTTGGCTTTCCTGATGGGAACTTGGCTGCCCTCATTGCTGGAGGATCTCAGGAGCTCACTCTTGCTGAGGATGGCTGTGGTCCATTTGGGGAAGCTCTGGTTCTCACCTAAAGCACCATGAATAGATTGTCAACCCCTTCAGAAAAAGATGAGTTATACAAGACAGCTGTGAATTCCTTGGCACTGAGCAGGGGCAGGATGTCAGGGCAATGTTTTTTCAAAGATTTTGTTACATTACTGTTTGTTATAAACTCTTCACAGTTAGCAGAATTCCAAGAGGTATGCTTACATTTTGCTGTCACCAGAGGCAATGCCTGTTTCATACATCAGCCTGATCTTCATTTTAACCACACCAATCTTACGATGTTACACTGACTCTATCAAATCACACTTGTGTAATTCAGCAAGAATAAAAACATTAAATTTAAATTTGAAAGCAAAGTCTTATAAAATATGAAACAGTTTCTACAAAGTGATGCAATGTGCTTTCATTTATCAAAGCCCTTCCTTGTTGATGTAGTATTTCCAAGTAATGATTTAATTAGGGAATATGCACTGTAAATTGCAAAAGTCTTTCTTGCTTTATCCATACAGCAATCCTGTGAGCATGGCAAGCATTAATAAATTTATTTTAATATGAATAACTGAAACTCGGTGAGGATATTTCAGCTACCCAATGTATTTAGTCATTACTTAAATGAGTAAGGACACAAAATCACAATTTGTCCTCTGAAATCTATGTTCTTCTCACTACAAAGCAAGTGTAGAATTCTGCAGAATGTCTACAACCTAGTCTTGATTACAGAAGCCTATTATGAGTTTCCATTATGCTGTTTACAGGTAATAAAACATGAGAATGGGAATATATCTGACTTCATCATGCATTCCCAGCATTCAGAACAATATGGAATCTACCAAAGGAACATGACTTTTTCTAGCTTTCTCATCAGCAGACAATGAGTTGAGCATTCATGTGAAAATAGATTATTAGGAGGTGTTCCCACGAAATCAGTAAGAAACTAGGGATACAGATCAGAGGGAGGGAAAGAGACAATACAAAGATGAGGCATGAATTCTAAAGGGTTGGTGGCCTTAGCTCAACCCAAACAGGACTTCTGTAAAGATACTAGTAACAACTCAGACTTTTCCTCACTTGTGATCACAGTAAATAGTAGATCTAATTGCTTCCATCTATCAGAGCTTTTTTTTTTACATGATGCCCATGGTGAGAGGGAGCATGCCAATTTCCAGATACCTTGATTCTTCAGGAAGACTGATTCTTGACAGCTTGAGGGCAAGCTTTTGATAATATTACATAAATGCTGACTTCTACAGCAAAACAGTAAAACAATTCCAAAGACTATGAAAAGGACACAGGTGTCATTTGGTGCAGGCTCAATAAATAGTTATTGAATTAAAGAAATAGAAATACAGAATTTAAATAGGAAAAGGGAGAAGGAAGTATCATGTTCACCGTAGTTAGCAATATTAGTTAAATATCCCAGCAAAATTGCATATAAAATTTTTCCTCTATATCACAGGTGGAAGAATGAAGCTCAGAACAGTCAAGTAATGTGCCTAAGATTACACAGCTTGTGTAGTATATTCAAATTTTAGGCAGGTCTATTTCGCTCTAAAGACTTCACTTTTCACTACTCCTATCACTGAGTCAACTTTCAACTGATGCTGAACCTCCATGGAAACTATCTGGACTACCAATAGTGAGCTTTTCTGTGTTCATGATTTAAATAACTTTGCAACATTCCATGCACGCTTTTTTTCTTGCATCGTAAAATCTTATTCATTTGAATCAAGATCAGAAAATAAAAAAGTTGGGCATACAGATGATTGGTAAAAAGAGCTGACACCATCCTCTATGTAAAAGCAATGAAAAATGCCAAGGTTTAACGAAGAGTCCAGCCTCCTAAAATCTCCTGGCATTTTCAGCAGACTGCAGTTTCATGAGAATGTCTGTGTTTTCCTGAGCGTGTCTGCTCAGAATGT
Source organism: Myocastor coypus (assembly GCA_004027025.1). Taxonomy (NCBI): domain Eukaryota; kingdom Metazoa; phylum Chordata; class Mammalia; order Rodentia; family Myocastoridae; genus Myocastor; species Myocastor coypus. The sequence continues at coordinate 66,383 of PVJA010007254.1, read as the reverse complement.
ATGAGCTGAAATCTCCTAGGGATTTTCCATCACTTGTTTATATTGTGCCTGGATCTACTTGAATGAGTTTATTATAAATAAGATAGGGTGATGAGTTTTTTCATCCATTGAGACTGAAATTGGTTTTAAATATTGTTTCCACTCTAGACTAAGTAGAAATGGCATTTAGACTGATTGCACTATTAGCAGGTAAAGGGTGTTGAGTTTTAGAGGGATAACAACCTGATTTAATATAATTATGAAACTGAATTATAATCAGAGGAGTTTGGTAGGAGGTTATAAGAAGCAGCTATTTCCTCTTTTTTTTCCTGCCTATTACTCCAGTCTGACTCATTAAATATATAATTCCCTTTCAAATGAGAAGAAAAGGAAACAGAATTTGAAATGTTCCTGGACCTTACTGTTCTAGTTGTGATATTAACTTCCTCTTTTTTCCTCCAGGACCTTTCTATCTTTGTCCACCAGTCTCTACCACATTGAGTTTGCATCACTGAACGTCCTAATTACTTACTAAGTTTAACTCAAAAACAGGACTAATCTAAGGCTCACAGTGTTGCCTGTGTCTACTGAGATATCTTCCCTAGATCAAAACTGTAAAATCAGGTTGACTTTTGTCTTTCTAATCCCGTATTGCGCCTATTAACTTTATGTTGCCCAGTGCTTCTTTCTTTCTCAATTATATTTTCAGAGTTATCATATGGGATTGATAAATATTAATCATTTAACTTTTATAGCTTTCTCAGAGGTGCTACTTTTACCCTAGAACAATAAAAAGGTAATTCTTAACCTGAAGGGGTAACCTGAAGCAACCTACTGCGAACTAGTCTACTGATGAGCTGTGTAAGCAACGACAATGCTTCTTTTCCATCTTATTTTTATTAAAAAATTTAAATACACTTGTTACATTATTTGACTTATGTAAAGTGAAATAGACTTCTCCCAATAAGGAAAAAGTAAACACTAGTACAGAGGATTATGCCATAAAATTTTATTTCTGATAATCTTCCTTCTAGACATCAAAATTATCTCAACTTTATTCTAGGAGACATAATACTGATTATAGAAGCATAATTAAGTCCCACAAATCCCATTTTTGTTCAATAAAACTATACAGCGAATCTACGGACTCAAGGGTAGTAACAAATGGTTATTGTTTTAAGCCATCAAATGTTAAAATGTATTGTTATGAAATAATAACTAGTTGTTACAGTGTGGTCCCTCATCATGAGTAAACTGACATTGTGGGAGGTTACATATAAAAAGATGATCCCAGAAGAAAGAGATATGATCTGATGTTCTAAATAAGTGAATAATACATATGTGTGGATATATACACATGACATGATAGAGTGTATTTCTTTAGTAATTGCTTTATCAAACCTGCAAAAGTGACTTTGGGCAATATCCATGACCTATGAAAAATTACATTTTACTTTTTGTGTGTTTTAATTTATATTTATTTTTATTAAGTTTATTGGTGCAGTTTACACATGCATAATGGTCATATTCATCATTGGGAATTTGTACCTATTTAAGATATACCTTGATTCCTCTTTTTTCCCTATTACCTCCTTCCTTTTAACCCCTCTTCCTGTCCTTGTCTACAAAATCTTTGTATCCATTTTATCCTTCCTTTAAATATTTTCCTTTTCCCTTTATTGTTTTCCTCCTACCCTTCCTTAGTTCCTCTTTCCTTTTGAACAGTTTTTGTATACTTCACCATATGTATTGTACATGTTTGATACTTCGGTCCATTTTTCAAGCCAGGGACACAATGTGATATCTATACATATGTGGTCAGTTTATCTCCCTTAAAGTATGCTCTCAAGGTGTAACCATTTACCTGGAAATGTCTCAAATTTATCATTCTTTATGGATGAATAATGCTCCATTGTATTAAGAAGAATGCATCATTTTATCTATTCCTTGGTTGATGGGCATTTGGTTTGTTTTCAAGACTTAGTGATGCAAACTGTGCTGATATAAACATGGCTGCTCATACGCTGCTGTTGTATAATATATATAGTTCTTCCAGGAAGATGTGAAGAAGGGAAAAAGCAGGTCAAGTGGGAAATATAATATTAGCTTTCTGAGAATCTCCATGCTGAGTTAGTCAGTGGTTTCACCGGTGTACATTCCTACAGTGGAGAAGGGTTCTTTTTTCCACATAGTTCCTTTAAGACTTGTTATTGGAATTTTTTTTTTGATGATAACCATTCTTTCAAGAGTGAGATGGTATCTCAGTATTGCATTAATTTGACTCTCTCAAATGATCAGTAATGATGGACATATTTTCATATATTTATTTGCCATTTGTAATTTTCCTTTATGTCATCTGCGTTAATCTCAGATACTCACATTTTTATTTGGTGTTTAAATTTGGGCAATCTAATTTTTGAAAAGTTTTCATATGTTCTGGATAATAATCCATTGTTAGGACAATGGGCTGAAACTTTTCCACAATGTGTATGTTGTGTTTTCATATTGCTAGTGATTTCTTTTGCTTTTCAAAAGATTTTTAGTAGGATCAGATTCCAGTTGTTGACTCTGTATTATTTTTCCTACTACTGGAGTTTTGTTCATGAAAACTTTGTCTACACTTGTGTCTTCAAGAGTTTTGCCTATTCTCTCTTCTAGCAAATTCAGTGTTTCTGTTTCAATATTTAGAGCTTCAGTTCACTTCAATTTTACTGCATGGTGATAGACATAGGTCAAAATTCAGTCTTTGGCATATGGAAAACAAGGTTTACCAGCACCATTTATTACAGAGGCTGCCTTTCCTCCTGTGAAAGCATTTTGGTCATTTGTCAAAGGTCAGATGGCTGAGTGTGTTTGCAGTTGTTTCTGAATATTCTAATCTCCAAAGAATGATAGTTTTATTTCTTCCTTTCCTATCCCTATTCTTTTTTTTTCTTGTCTAATTGTTCTGGCTAGTATTTCCAGAACAATATTGAATAGAAGTGTTGATAGCAGACATCGTTTTCTTCTCTCTGACCTAAAGTGGAAGCTTTCAACTTTTGAGCATTTGGTATGATCTTAGCTGTTGGTTCGTCACAGACAATTTTTATAAGATTAAAATAAAGACAATGTGTTTCAATTTTCTATAGGATTTTTTATCATGAATAAATAGGTGTAAAACTTCACCAAATGCTTTTGCAGCCTCTTGAGATGATCATATGATTTTTGTCTTTGGCTCTTTTGACATGGTGTATTACATTTATTGAAATATGTGTGTCAAATGACAATTGCATCCCTGAGATGAGTCCTACTTGATCATAATGTACAATCTTCTTGATGATTTTGTGCATTCTCTTTGCCAGTTTTTTATTGAGGATTTTTACATTTATGTTCATTAGTGAGATTGACCTGTAGTTCTCTTTTCTTAGATCCTTGAGGTTTTAATATCAGGGTGATCCATGCCTCAAGGAATGATTGTGCAAGTAATGATTCTATTTTAATTTCATTAAAAAGTTTCAGTAGTGACATCTTTTCTCTAAAGTTCAGTAAGAAGAAAGATTTGTACTAATAGTATTTATACAAGATATCAAGTCTGCATCTTGTATTCTGAACAAATACTATGAAGACAACAATATTCAATGTATTAATTACTGCAACTGTTCTACCAACCTGTAGTGAAACTCTCTCGTTGCTAATTCTTCCTCACTAAAATTAATAAAAACAAAAGTGCTTGTAGAATTTAATAGTAGATTCATCAGGACAAGGGATTTTCTTTGTTAGTAACTAGTTATATTTTAAATTTCAATGATTAATATTAGGCTATTTAGAATTTTTATATATTCTTGAGTTTTGGTAATTCACACATGTCTCAGAATCTTTCCACTTCTTCTGTGCATTGCATCTTTTTAGAGTACAGATTCTCAGTGTAAGTTTTTATGGTCTGGATTTCTGCAGCATCCAATTTGATTTGAACCTTTCCAACGCTAAATGCATAAATTTAAGTCTTTACTTTTCTCTTTGTGATAATATTGGCTAAGCGTTTATTAACTATTTAATCTTTGAAAAATAATTTCTTTCATTTACTGATTCTTTATATTATTTACTTAGTCTCAATTGTATTTTTTCTGCTCTTATCTTTATAATTTTCTCCCTCATATAAGCTGTGAGTTTGATTTGTTCTTGTTTTACTAGAAGTCTGAGGTTCAGTGTTAGACTCTATTTACTTTCATTATGGTTTCTTGTTGTGATAATTCGCTGCTATAAATTTCTCCCTTAAAAAAAAAAAAAAGAAAAAAGCCGGGCGTGGTGGCTCACGCCTGTAATCCCAGCACTCGGGAGGCTGAGGCAGGAGGATTGGTGCGAGTTCAAGACCAGCCTGGGCTACAAAAGTGAGCTCAGGACCAGCCTCAACTGCATAGCGAGATCCTGTCTCAAAAAGACAAATAAAATAAAATAAAATAAAATAAATTTCTCCCTTAGGACTACTTTTATTGTGTCCCATAAATTCCAGGATGTTGTATCCACATGTCATTTAATGATTGACACTGCATAATTTCTCCTTTAATTCCATGTGTGATCATAAGTTAAGAAGCATTTTATGGAATTTTCCTATCTTATATATTTTTAGTGTCTTTGGCCACTTATTTAAATTTTCACTGCAGTATGGACAGACACTATGCATGGAATAATTTTAATTCTTGTATACTTACTTGCACTTGTTCTATGGGCTAGAACGTGATCTATTTTATAGACCATGCTATGTTTATTTGAGAAGAATGTGCATCCTGGTATTGCAGACTGTAACACTTTGTAGACATATGTTAAGTACATTTGTTCACAGGTTTGTTTTAGTTCTTATATTTATTTGTTGATTTTTTTTTGTCTAGTTGATCTATATATTTGTGACAGGGATATTAAGACCAGCCATGACAATTGTGTTAGTGCTTATTTGATTGTTTCATGGCCATTAATACTTGCTTGATGCATTTGGGTGTACTGGTATTTGTTGCACAATTATTTATGATTTTTATTTCTTCTTCTTGGAATTTTTCCTTAACATGTATATAGTGATTGTCTTTGTCTCTTTCAATCAATGTTATCTTGAAGCTCATATTGTCTGCAAACAAAAGAGCTATCTTTGCTTCTTTCTGGGTTCCTGCTGCATGAAATACTGTTTTTCATCCATTGAGTTTAATGTGTATCCAGCATATTCTTAGATTTTGCTCGATGATCCATTCTGCCAGCCTATTTCTTTTGACTGGTGAATTGAGATCATTGACATTGATGATCATAAGTGATATGTATCGCTCCTCTTTATGACATAATATTCCTATTGGTAGCTTCATGTCATTCCCCTCTTCAACTGCTTACTCTGCTTGATGGTTTCTTTCTATTCATGTTTTTGAAATTGTGGTCTTTTTTATTTCTTTGTAAAATATCCTTCAGAGAATTCTGGAAAACTGATTTTGCAGTCATGAATTCCTTCAGCTGTTCTTTGTCACAGAAATAGCTTTTTTCTCCATTGGTTTTGAAGGTTGTTTTTTTTTTTTTTTTTTTTTTTTTTTTGGAGTATATCAATTGGTGTGGAGCTTGTATTCTGTAAGCTCTCTTTGATTTGGGAATTTGTGTTGAGACATACGTTAGGCTTTCCTTTAGAGGTGACTTGTTGCTTTTCTCAAAATACATTTGATATTCTGTTCCAAGGCTGAATTTCTAGAAAGTTAATTGAGGTATATTTATTTTGATCATAGTTATTTGGAATTCCACTTGCTTCATCGTTTTACATGTCAAGTTATTTCTGTATGTTTAGGAAGTTTTCTCTCATTACCTCTGTAGAGAGATTGTGTATGGGATTTATGTTACATCCAACTTTCTTATTGACTCCAACCAATCTCATAGTGCTCTTTGTTTTTCATTTTACAGCTATTAGTTTGATTTTTTTTCATGGCTCTTTATGTCTTTCTTCAAAAAACATCTTTCTTTGCATAATAGCTAGCAACAATCCTGGTTTTCAGATCTATCCTTGCCTTCCTTCAATCTGGTACATATACTTTCTTTCTTTCTTTCTTTTTTTTGTCTTTTTGAGACAGGGTCTCACTATGCAGTTCAGGCTGGCCTTGAGCTCACTTTCGTAGCCCAGACTGGTCTACAACTCGCACCGATCCTCCTGCCTCAGCCTCCCGAGTGCTGGGATTACAGGCATGCGCCACCACGCCCGGCTAGGTACATATACTTTCAATGGAGTTCATAATCTCCTGGATTTTTGTTTGGTTCTGTTTCAAGAATTCCATTTCTTTCCTATGTTGTGCATTCATGTTTTCCTAAGCTTTTCTATTTTTTATGTATCTACTCTGATGATTTTCATTTTGATAGTCATTTCTTTTTATTTACCTGTGAGATAGTTTTTATACAGCTTAATCCATTTTTTATCACTCAGCTGATATCATTTCAGAAAGTTCCAGTGAGTGACTTCCAATTTCCTCTATCTCATTGTGCTCTGGACTTTTCCTGAATGAGCTGAAAGTCTGGGGTTGCATTTTACTTCTGCATATTGTCATTTTCTATTTCATGTATTTATTTTATTTTCTGTATTTAACCATGCAGGTTTGTTATGGTCGATGGCTTTATCACTAGTATCAAGGCTACCCTATGAAATGACTCTTCCTCAGTCATGTCTTCTAGATGTAGATGGGTTTTGGTGTTTGTGTTATCCAAAGAACCGACCTTCTTAATTTATTAATGTTGGGAAGTTGCTATTTACCTCAGCACCCAGTCCTCTGTTACTGGACTACAGTGTAGATATGACCTCAGGCAATCACTGGTTTGTCATAAAAGGGAGAAAAGCTGATTAAATTAAGATTATTGTCATAGATACTGCTTAATAGCTCATCTTTTGTCCAGTACTGAAGCTCTCAGCCACAATATCTTTGGCTTATGTGACCCATGGGTGTTTTCTCTTTTCTTTTCTTTTCTTTTTCTATCAATTACCCTATATTATAGGAAAAGAGAAACAGGAGAATCAAATTTATCCTGATATTTGTATTTTATATAAGAGATCCAAAACAATCCTCTTCTAAGTTAATGCCCAAAAATATTCATAAGGCATATCTCTGACTACTCCATGCTAGCATAAATGCCCATTTATGATTTCTAAAAGAATTTCCTAGGAATTATCCGAGTCTTCTTACAGGGACATCTATATATTACAGAAAATTGGCAGTTTCCCATGTGAGCTACATTGTGAACTATGAATTTTCCGAACAGTAACATCAAGCCTGTTATTTTCTTTGAAATAGTGTGTATCCTATATTGATCTAATGAAAAAGCCTCACTTCGTATCATGGAGGTGTGATTTATTTTCTTGAAAATACTTGTTGGAATATCACTGTAAGGTTTTCAAAGTGCTTTCACTTCATCTTCATGTCAAACATGATGGAGTAGGGACGCAATCTCAAAATTTAACTGATTTTCTGAAGTCCACACCACATAATGAAATTGGACAAAGCCATTTTATACCACCAATTCTTATTTATTTTTTCAAGGCCAATTTAAGCATAAAGCTCTCTAGAATCCACAGGCAGAGTTAGAGGCTCCATTCTTAATGTCCTTAGAGATCTTTCTGATATGACTTACTGTATTTTTGAGGTGTTAGTGGTGATATTATGATACGTCAGCTGGAAAGTGTTCTTCCAACACTCAGAAATACTTGATCTTCTTCATTTGATCCACAGGGCTCAATATAATACAATGAACTCTTCAATACATGTTCAGTTGATACATTCATTAATTTAAAATGATGACAATTTTAGTACAAACCATAAAAATATTTTAGTAATGTTGTAGAGAAGAAGAAAAATTATAGTACATAAAAGATACGTAGAATAGTGATTGAATCCTGGCTTGGACACATATTAACGAAATCCCATGAGATATAGCTCAGAATGTCCATTTTATGAGAGCCAAGAATTTCTTCTACAACCACATAGTTGAGGTAAGTGTTCAACAGGGTCATAACACTATAGTCAGACAACAAAAGATATGTGGGGAAAAAGTGCAAATAAAAAGAAGGTATAGAAATAAGCCATGCTATGTTTAAGACCTTGTAATAACGTTTCTAACTTCATTTAACCATAATACAACTTTTAAAAATTTATAATATGGACAGTAATGGATAGCAAATATATGCTTAACTGAAAGCACAATCTCTCTAGTATGCAACACTGCCTAGTATCAATTTGGGGTTGTGGGTAGGAATACATCAAAATATCCTTTTCTATTATTGCTAGGACTTTAGCGAAGAAAACTTTTTCTTTCTAGTAACCATAATCAATTAAAATTGATTAACATTTTAAAGCTCTGGTGATCTTGCAAAAAATACATTATCCCTCTCAATATAAAGATCTAAGCAACCGATCCCCAAAATGCCCACCCCTGTACCTCATGCATATGTTTTACTTGGTAAGCGCAGATCTAAATGGTTTCATTTTGATAACAACCAAGACAGCTCAAAAGGACCCTGCTGTTCTACTGCTCTGCCCCGTAGGGAGCGAAGATGCTGGCCAAACCACAGGCAGGATGGGAACTTGGGTAAATAATCAACCACTCCTACATGTCAAGCAATATATTAAAGAGTTTCAGTGTGACTGTCATTTCCTCTACTGGCAGGGAGCGATAAATGAAACATACATCCCTATTATCTGCCCATACTTCAGAATGATGGATTACTTGAATGGAAAGGGATATTGCTGTTGGGCTTCAGAGCATTGTAGAGATCTCTTCATGAATGCTAATAATAAACAATAGGGCAAAATTGCCACAGGAAAGCCAGAAACTATCTGGTAGTTTAATTTGTCTTTATTTTGTGCTCTAGAAATAGTAAGCATAACTTTTGCCTTCTCCTATTTTACATATATTTTTTCTTAAAAAAGTAACTAATCACACCATTATGCCTACACAAATGTTAGTATTGGCCATAATTTGAGACTATAAAACAGGATTTTGTATCTCAAATAGTACAAGCTAAACATTAGCACTCTGCTACAAGAGCATATTGGTTAATAGTCTGGCGCCCAAAACGTTGACCCCAGGTGTTAGCTTTAACAAGGAGAATATTACAAAAAAAGCCTATGGTTATTAATACTAAGAATATGGCTCTAATTACCTAAAATGCTCACAGGTTTTCCAGAAAACAACTACTGGTTCACATGACAATCTCTTTATTTCACTCTTCACAGTTTGGGTGTGTAAAGATGTTTTATCCCTTTTTAACCTTAATAAATGTGAGTTGCTCTTCATTCAACTGAATGCTGTGTACTACCCTAACATCCTTACTACAAAAATGACAATGCTTCAGATGGAGAATGAGAGGCATAAATCATGTGAACAATCAGTTTTAATGTTTCTGACCAAGGTCCACTCCTGGGAAATTATTTCATCAGCTAGATCCCCAGTGTCAACTGGTTTCCTGGATGTTGGCCTGTCTTGGTCCAGGCCAAAGCAATTCCCAGCAACTGCATTCACAAAGCCAAAGTTTACAGTAGGAACAAACAATAATGTTTCTTTGTGGAGAAAACTTCTATCATTAATTTGTGACTCAATCTTTTAGCAAAATCTAAAAAAAATATTGGGAAGGATTTTGTTTCACTGTTTTAATTTACTTACTAGCTTTTGTGATGCTGGGAACTGAACCCAAGACTTTGTACATGCCAGGCAAATGGCATTCTTCCAGCATTCTTCCTGCTCTAAAGGAGATCTTCTTGAAGGAAAACAGAATGACTTTTAGATAGTAATACATTCTACATTTCAGTGCCCACTTCTCTCTTCACCTCAACCTAGCTGTCTTGAGGGATAGATACAGTTAACTGGAATTTTGAGACCTTGGTAATTGTTTATTACCAAGGACCTAAACATTGACTCCATTTTTGATGGTGAAAATACTGCTATAAATATGACTAAACAGAGATCATTAAGACTATAAACCAGAAGTCCTTGAACACATATTTTCTCAAAAATAATCCTAAACTAGAGCTGCCCACATAGCTCAGTACACTAAAGAGCCTGCTTAGGCAGGATCAGGGATCAGGGTTGGATACCTGGTATGCTTGAGCAGTTCAGTCCCCACCCCGAGGGCGTGCTGAAACTGAGACTGAGACTGCACGTGCTGGGGAAGGCCTATAATGTGAGCACTTGGGAGGCTCAATACAGGAGGATCACTATGAGTCTGATCTATGTAGTGAGACCTTGCAGGCCTAGTACTAAGTACATAAAAAAATTCTAAACCACTTTGGTCAAGCTCAGTGTACAAAATAACAGAACTTCTTCTAAGAACTCACTATGGGAATTTTTTTCTTGACCCTGAAGCAGTTCTATTGATTCGCTATAAACTAAATTTCGCAAGACTTGCTGCACACAAATCAGTCTGAGAACAATCTGTTGTGGAGTCATTTGAAGTCCCTGCTCAGGGGGCATCAGGGGTGCCCAAAATAGCTGAGCTGGAAGAATGCTCAGGAAGAGGAAAATAAAAACAATAGGAGTTCTATCTCATCTATATTAGCAACGTTAGACTCCTTCATGTGAAAGATCAAATTGTGCCTTTGTAAGTGTTTCACTTTTTAGATTTCACCTCCAAGATTACGAGTGAGGGCATACTTTCATTATTTGACACAGTCAGTGACTTTTTCAACTTTCCAGATATAGAATCATGCAAAAGTGACTCTGTCTCCATAAGAAGCAGAGGTGGAAAATAGAAAGTTCTATAATTTAAAACCATGTTAAAAACAGAGAGATGAAAACATGCAGATAGTTTATTCTATTCATATTCTGTTATATCTCCAGTTTAGTCTAACACTGGTTTAACACTAGCCACTATTTTTAAAATTTATTTTTATTATTATTACCATTATTTGCAATAGTTAATAAATTGCATAATGCTGTCTTTGTCATACTTGTTCAGATTATAAGATGCAGAAATGATTTATTGTCCAAACATCATTAGTATAGATCTTTCTTTTCATTGCACAAAGAGAAGGTAACTGTATATTTAGTCCAATAGTCCATAACAATAATGGATTGATTATCAGCTCATCTGGCATTATCAGGGGCTGTTGACCTGACCCTTTTACAACTCAGTATATTAATATGGCTTTTCTTTTTATACCTTGTGGTTACACTGTCCCACTGGATGGTTAACACTAAGATAAAGCAAGATCTATGTTACAAAAAATATGTAACTTTTGTATCTGACAAGGTCAGTCAGGTCCCCTCAGGATTTACCCTGGACCCATGCACCGCAGTTTGCAGAACTTTTGTCAGTGCCAGCCGTATGGATGAAACACAGCCAATGCTTGACCAGTTTGCTCTCTGTGGAAGCTTGATAGAATTTTTTCTCTCTAGGTGACTGTTCTTAAGCACACTGTACATCATCGATTACTTTCCTCTGTGGTCCCATAATTTCCTTGAACAGAAAATTTGGGACTCCACTGAGTTATATGCTGTTACAGTATAGGTTCTTTTGTGTCCTGTGTTCTCACTGATCTTGAAGGGTTAGAGCCAAAATATTAGCTATAGTTGTGTCCCTTCTTTTTCTCTAATTATTTCGACTGTCAACTTACGTTTTTAAGCATCTAGAACAGAAGCTTAACAATACAATTCTCTATGACTTAGGCCCTTGAGCTTAACATCACTATCATCACTATCTTTGTGAATATCAAACATCTTAGACATAATATGAAATAGGCATTTTCCATCAATTGTGTTGATATTCTAAACCGTAAAACCCCTGGATAATGTAAAAAAGAGAACAAATACACATTGTTACTCATATTTTTTCACTTAACCATTTACAAAATTGTAGTATTACACTACTTTGGCCTTTTCTCCTTGTCTCATATTCTATTATCTTGCTTTCTTGCTTTCTTTGTTTTATTATTTTAAGCAAATATTTACTTTAGAGAGAGTATAGCAATGATCAATATGACATTAGAAGCAGTTCATAATTAGAAGACCAGAATGCTAGGTATTTTTAGCATGTTTTAATCTTACGCATTGCTATCATCAGTGCATTTGTTTAGTTCACAGATATCAGTATATAGAGATAGTCAGAGTGTAAATTCTGCCAATTACCTACTAGTTTCAAAAACCTGTTGGAAACATTTAGCACTATTATCTCAACCATGTTTGGTATATGAATGCATAGTTTTGCCCCTACCACGTTTCATAATATTTCTCCTTCATTCTTTAATCTTTAGATGCTCACCTTCCATTTAACTATGTTGTAACTTTCCATTTTTATTTCTTCTGAGTTCTTATATTATGGAGACTATACAATGTTTACACATGTAGATGTGGTTTATTTCACTTATTAGCATTTGTTCAAGGTACATCCACTTATATAAGAAGGCTTTGAATTTGTCATTCTTTACAGCTGAATAATATTCCATTGTATACAAATATCACATCTTTTGAACCATTCTTCAGGTGATGGGCATTTTGGTTGTTTCCAAAATTTGGCTATCACAAAATGTGCTGCTATAAACGTAGGTGCACAAATATCATTACGATGTGATGTTTGCAGTTCCTCTGGGAAAATTCCCAGTAGGGGTATAGTTGGGCTGAATGGAATTTCCAGTCCTAGTTTTTAAAGGAGTCTCCATGCTGCTTTCTATAATGGTTGCTCCAGTCAGCAGTGGAGAAGTGTTCCTTTTTCCCCACAGCCCCTCCAGCATTTGTTGTTGGTTGATTTCTTTATGGTGACCATTCTTTCTGGGGTGAGATACTGTCTAAGTGCTGTTTTAATTTGAATTTCACAAATTGCTAGAGATATGGAGCATTTCTTCATATATTTATAAGTATTTCTTTCTCTGAGAAGTGTGTGTTCATCTCAGATGCCCTTTCGTGGATTGGGTCTTTAAATTTTGTGGCCCTAATATTTTTTTATTTCTTTATAAATTCTAGATAGAAGACTTTTGTCTGAGTACTTGTTAAGAATTTTTTTGAAATTTGTGGGTTCTCTTTTCACTTTGCTGCTAATTTCTTTTGATGTGCAAAAGCTTCTCAGTAAGAGGAGTTCTCAGTTGTTAATTATTTTAAGACATATGCATTCTAATTTTTGTCCATATACTGCTTGCCTACTTCCATGTCTTCAAGATCTGCTCCTACTTTCTCTTCCAGGAGATTTAGTGTTTCTATTATAATATTTAGATTTTTAGTCCATTTTGACGTTAGTTTAGTACATGGTGTTAGACATGGGTAAATTTTACTTTCTGGCATGTAGAGACCCAGTTTTTTAAGCACCATTTGTTAAAGTGGCTATCTTTCTTCCAGTAAACATGTTTGGCCACTTTGTCAAAGGTAAGGTGGCTGAGTGTTTTTGTAGTTGCTTCTACATCTAATCTATTCCATTGATCTTCAAGTCTACTTTTTTTAGCCAATATCATGTTTTTATCACAATAGCTTTGTATTATAGTTTTAAGTCAGGAATTGTCATGCCTATTTCTTGTCTTTGTTGCCCAGGATTAACTTTGCTATTCTAGGTTTTTCAGGTTCCAAATAAATTTAGGAATGATTTCTCTATGCCTGTGAGGTATGTTGATGCTATTTTGGTTGGGATTGCATTAAATCTGTGTAACAGTTTTGGGAGTTACGGTCAGCTTCACAATGTTGGTTCTTCCTATCCATGAGCAGGCAATATTTTCCATCTTTTGAAATCCTCTATGATCTCCTTTTCAGAGTACCATAGTTTTCATTGTATAGATCTTTTACTTTTCAGTTAATTTCTAGTTGTTTCATTTTCTGTGGTGCTATTATAAAAGGTATTGCTTCTCTACTTCCTATTTCAGTGTGTTTGCAATCTGTGTAGATGGAGGGATGCTATTCACTTTTGAATACTGAATTTGTACCCTGCTATGCTATTGAACTTGCATATTAATTCAAGTAGCTTATTTTTTATTTTTTGCAGAAATGGGGATTTAACTTAGGACCTTGCACTTGCGAGGCACTTCGCAAGCTATCACCCCAGTCCTTCAAGCAACTTCTCGGAGTAGTGTTTTGGTTCTTTCAGATAGAATATCATACCATCTGCGAATAATGATAATTTAACTTCTTCTTTTCCTATTGTTATTCCTTTTATTTATCTCTCTTGTCTAATGACTCTAGCCAATAATTCTAAAACTATACTGAATAAGTGACAAAGATGAACGATATCTTTGTCATGTAGCAGATCGGAGAGTGAAAGACCAGTTTTTCCCCATTTAGAATTATGTTAGCCATTGGATTCTCCTAGATGGTTCTTATCAGATTGAGGTAGAGGCCATATATTCTAATTTTCTGTAGAACTTTGAACATTAATGAGTGTTGGATTTTGTCAAAAGCCTTTTCTGCATCAATTGAGATGATCATGTGGTTTTTGGATTTGGCTCTAGCGATACAGTGTATAACATTTTTTAGCTTTGTGTATGTTGAATCATGCTTGCATCCCTGGGATGAATTCTACCTAGTCATGGTCTATAATCTTCTTGATGATTTACTGTATTCTATTTGCTAGGATTTTATTGAGGATTTTTGCATCTGTTTTCCTGAGAGAGTTTGGCCTGTACCTCTCTTTTTCAGGCACATCATTCTCTGGTTTGGGTATCAAGATAATACCTACTTGCTTCCAGGAATGATTTTGGGAGTATTATTTCCTTTTCAATTTCATTGAGGAGTTTGGCATTATTGGGATTACGTCTTCTGTAAATTTCTTGTCAAATTCAGGAGTGAATCCATCAAGACTTGGACTTTTCTTTGTCGGTAAGTTTTTTTTTTTATTATTATATATTACTTGATTGGTTTTTATTGGATTGTTGAGCATTCTTACATGTTTTTCATTCAGTTTTGGTAATTTGTACCTTTCTAGGAATTTGTCCATTTTATCTGTGTTTTCAATTCTGTGAGAGTAAGATTCTCAAAGCAGCTATGAATGATCTGAATCTCCAGTGGGGTCTGTGGTAATTTGGCCCCTTTCATTCCTTATTGCTTGAATTTGAGTTTCTTTTTTTCCTCTTTTTGATAAGGTTAGCTAGGGGATTATCCATTTTATTTAATTTTTCAGAGAACCAGATTTTTGATTCGTTCTATTCATTGTGTTGTTCATCTCGATTGAATTGATTTCTGCTCTAATCTTTGCAATTTCCTCCCGTGTTTGGGCATTGGGTTTGATGTGCTCTTCCTTTTCTAAATGATCAAGGTGCAGCATTAGAGTACTTGTCTGTTCCTGTTTGGTATTCTTAATGCGTGAGTTCAGAGCTATAAATGTTTCTCTATGACCTGATTTCATTGCATCCCATAAATTATAAGTTGTATTTGAATTTTCATCAAATCGTAGATATTGTTTAATTTCGTCTGTAACCAATTGGCCATGCTGTTTAATTTCTATGTATTTATGGGGATCTTGTGGTTTCTTTTGTCATTTATTTCCAGTTTCATTGCACTGTGATCAGATAATATGTTTGGGATAATTTCTGTTTTCTTGCACATATGTAAGCATGACCTATGGAATAGTATGTACTCTATTTTAGAAAATGACCAATGAGCAGCTGAAAAAATGTGTACTCAAAAGTAGCCAAGAGGAACACTCTGTATATGTCCACTAAGTCTATTTGTTCCAAGTACTGGTTCAGATCTGTTATTTCTTTTTGCGTGCTTGACCTATTGTATTGGTCAGGGTTTTATTTAGAGGAATAGAATAGATATAATACAAAGAATGGATATTAACACAAAATATACAATCTATATAGAATTATAAGATTG
Organism: Myocastor coypus; assembly: GCA_004027025.1. Classification (NCBI taxonomy): domain Eukaryota; kingdom Metazoa; phylum Chordata; class Mammalia; order Rodentia; family Myocastoridae; genus Myocastor; species Myocastor coypus. Next base: position 50,642 of record PVJA010007254.1, on the reverse strand, counting down.
GCTTACAGTAGTCAGCCAGAGTCTGATGAGGAAGCGTGCAGAGGGTGTCTGCATGCTCTGGACTGAAGAATTCAGTCCCGAGGTCTGAACTTCACTGCAGCACTCCATGTAAGTCTCTATCCATCGGCTGATGAGTCTGGGCTGAAAGACTGAAGTGTCTGTAATGGACGTTGAAGAGTCTGCAACAGATGGCAAAAGATCCAAGCTGGAGGCTGGAGAGTCTGTGCTGCAAGCCAGATGAAGTCCAGGCTGAATGCGAACACTAGAGCTTCTCCAACGAAGTGAAGTCTTGACTCCTTCCTCAGCCCTTTAAAGTCTCTTCATGCTCAGTAATTCTGACGTGGGCCCATTGCGCCCTAGGGTGGAACCAATCATACCCCAGGATGGGTCCTTGATCCTGCTCTAGGGAGGAATCAATCGTATCCTAGGCAGGCCCTGGTCACGCTCCAGAGAGGAATCAGTTGTACCCCAGAGTAGGGCTCCCACCAACAGGGAGCCAGGCCACTGAGTCATCCAGCCAAGTTAACACAATATATCAACCACTACACCTATCTTTTTGGGATAAGTGGGTGTTAAGGTGTCCTATTAGGATTGGGGGTATTGGATAATGGAGTTCTCATGTCCATTAAGATTTGTCTTATATAGCTGGGTGCTCCTATGTTGGGTGCATACATATTTGTGAGTGTTATCTCTTGCTCTTGAATTTTTCCCCTAACCAGCATATAGTGTCCTTCTTTATCTCATTTTATCATTCTTGGTTTGAAGTTGAGACTGTTTGAGGGTAGGATTCCTACCTCTGCTTTTTTTTCCATCCTTTGCTTTGACTTTCAACCTATGAATTTCTTTATGAGTTAAGTATGTTTCTTGTGTATAGCATATTGTTGGGTTTTCCTTCCTAATCCACTGTGCCAGTCTATTTCTTTTAATTGGTGAATTGGGACCACTTACATTGATGGTTATAATTGACATGTTTTGATTTATGCTTGCCATGTTCTTTACCTACTGATGGTTACCCCTTTGCTCCTGTTTAATTGTTTGCCTGTTGGGTGGGTTCTTTCCATTCTCATTTGTGGAGTTCTGCTCATTTTGTGCCCTCTCTAGTGTATCTTTTAGTAGTCTGTGTAGGATTGCCTTTGTTCTCATGAAATTCTTTAGTTGTTCTTTGTCTTGGAAGTATTTTACTTTTCCATCAAATTTCTTTTCTCTAGTGGCTTTTAGTATGTTATTCTTGTGGATTTCTGGAATCTTGAATACTATATGTCTGGGTGTATTTTTCATTGGGTTGATGTTATTTGGAGTTCTATATGCTTCAGTTACCTTTAGTTGCCAAATTGTTTCCCCATATTTGGGATGTTATCTGCTATTACTTCTGCCCATATTCTTTTTATATCATTTTTATTAGCTCCTTTCTCATTGAAGCCTTATTTTCCTCACATTATCCATCTTTGCATCATCTTGTAGATGTTGAATTATTTTTCCTGCATCCTAGTCATGTGGATTTAGAAAGGTTAATGCTTAATTGTTTGATCAATCTTATATACCTATATGTATTAATCTAAACTGATCTGATGATGAAAATATGTAATATAACCATTGTTAAATTTAAACAATAAAAAAATGGAAAAAAAAGAGATCCTTTCTTACCTTTACACTGGCTGCTACAGTGTCTTTCAGATCTGAAACTATCTTCACTTTCATTCAGACTGATTTGCCACCTTGTTCTTGAGATTTTACATTCCTTTGTATCTCTTTGAGTCTGCTTCATGTGATCTATTTCTTTCCCATATTGCTCATTCAAGGAATTCATCATTTTTCTGATCTCTCATTTTTTTATCAGTGTCTTCTTCAGAATAAGTTATTCTTTCATTATAGTTTTCTTTTCTCTTTTTGCTTCAGAAATTATTTGTCATTTCATTTTCTCTCTACCCTTCTGTAGTTGTCTCTTTTCTTCAGATTCTATTAATTCAGAGATTTCTTTTTTTTTGTCTCATAGGTTATTTATGACTTGATTCCCTCTATACCTATTTGCATTTGTTTCTTTCCTTCAGACGGTATTAATTCAGAGGTTTATTTTTTGCTTCAGAGATTATTTCTGATCTGATCTCCTCTGTACTTTTTTGTAGTTGTTTCTTTATCTCAGATGGTATTAATTCAGAGATTTCAGCTGTGTCATTCCCATTTTCTTCTTTGTTAATGTCTCCTGTATTTGCTCGGGGTGGGCTTAGGCCTGAGATTGAATTTTTTCTTTCTCTTTGCCATTGTTTATAGCACTGTCATCTGACCTTTGGTATAGAGCTTGGTGCAATTGTACCTTTAGTGTAATTATTGTTCAAAAGAGATTATATAGTTAAGGCAGTTGTAATTTTGTATTTACAGGACTACAGTTAGGAACACTAATAGTGAGTAGTGATATTTAGCAGTTAACAACCTTTTGTAACTAATGAGTCTGCATTTTACACAATAAGAGAAACCCTTATATCTGTGTAGCTAAGCAGATATTAAATTGGCAGTTTGTATTTAATTTAGTTCACTTAAGTTCTGTCTCATTACCTCCCATTCATGTACCTGGGATGGATGGGGTCAGAGGATAAGAAGGTCAGTCTGGCAGGCTGCATGAGACAGGATTTCTTTCCTGCATGATGCAAACGTACCAGGGTAGATGGGACAGAGAATGAAGAGGTAGTTCTGTCAGGCTCTGTGGAGAAGGAAGTCTCTCCAATGTGCATCATGGAGGTGCCAGAGCAGATTGGGCAGAGGATGAGGAGGTCAGTCTGTGAGCCAGGTGGAGTAGGAATTCTCTCCTGTGTGGAACAAAGGTATCAGTTTGGGTGGGGCAGAGCCATTATCAACTATTTAAATAACCATTTGCCACTGCCTGTCTTTAAGAATTGGAAGCTGCTGCTTTCATGATGAAAGATCTACTTCATAAGACTTCACTGTATTAAAAATGAAAAATTCCTATCTAGTGCATCAACCTAAATTAAGCTTTAGTAAATGTTCAGACTTAGATAAATCGTCTCCTTTGGAGCTGAATAAAAATCCTTTAAAATCTTACCAGGACTGAATTTAAGTTACTTACTTTATTTTATATGTGAAGTGAAGTCACACTCATTTAAAGAGCACATGGTCTTTAACATAATACATTTTCACTTAAAGATGCATGATTTACAGTGGTTATTCAATGGTCACATGACATCATATTTTTGTACACTCAGAATCCTGGTGTGCCAGTGCCACCTGGGTTCACAACTACTTGCTTTACTTTGACCACTTTCATTATGAGACACAAATTCCTTCCTCTCATGCCTGTGTGTTTCCACCACCCATAATTAATCAGTTGCTTGCCTCACAGTGTGCTGGTTATCTTGCCTCTTCTTCTACCATGAAGCCTGGAAATGAGTCACTTACCTGGTGTTTGTGACCCTTCCTAAATATTTATTAGTTAAAGAAGCTAAAATAAAGAATAAAGGAGGCTAAGAAATCTTTCTATTGCGACATGCATACTTTCACATGAAAATCTTTCTGAAGGGATAAGTAAGCTTACTCTGAGAGGTCATATAGAATGCGCTAGGTTTTACAGGCCACATGAGATCTTAGTTGTATATTTTTCATTTTATATTTGTTTGTACCATCCTATGCAAATATACACGGCATGTATAGCTCATTGACTATATAAAAATAGACTGTAAAACAATTTTCCCAGCCCCTGTACTAAAGTGTTATGTAAGTAAAATTAATACGAAGAGCTAGTCATCATGAAATTAATATGCTGAATATAGATAAAATGATTCCACTTTTAGAATGAGACTTTATTGAGAAAGTTTATGATGGATTGAGCAGTTAAGGAAAATAATTTTTATCCTGCTTTCAACAAATAAATGGGTTTTGGCCACTTGCTTTTGAAATTTCCAATATAACAACACTATCATAAATTTGACAGTGCATTTGAAAGACCCTAAGCCACCCATATTTTGTATACCACTGTATAATTAGAGAAAGAGAAGACTATAATAGAAATCTGACATCTTTCAAGAAGGTAATGGAAAGAACAAAGGGAAACCCCTTTTAGAGATGTCTATTCTTGTCCCCTACAAAATTTTCTAAATCAAATAATGAGAGTAGTGGCAAATTTAAGCATTTTCTGCCCTAATGAACTCATTTCCAAGTCTACTTTGATATTAGACATCTTTATGAATATTAATGCTCTGTGACCTAACTAGAGAAAAGAATATTCAGCATTCCTTTCCCCACTCCACCTACTCCCTCTTTCATGATTCCAATCCTCTTTTAATGTCATTTTCTAACATTAAAAGACAGAACAGTGAGAAGTCAAGGGTTATTGCTCAAAATTAAATGAGCATACCCAAATCAGTCACCATGTAGACAAATTCACACCACTGTATGCCAGGTATGAAGATTTATGTCCTATCTTTAGACATGAGTTACAGAAGTAAAACATTTGCAAACTTTCCTGTGGGAAAACATGTCCTCATATTCACTAAACTTTAGCATTGCATACAACAGTAGTGTTAGCACTAGTCATGATGTTTTTACAAGCAAAAATTAGTTATTTTCATATCCTATCATATAGATGTAGAACTTTGTATATTGTCATACATATTACATTGATGATATTCACAGTACCTCAAGATTTCCTTCTGCTCATCACTACTCAGAGATTCTAATGATTATCACACCTATTGCTAGATGTAAGTATAGAATGTTAATAGAAATACGTATATGACTCTACCATTAAATTTGTTTTATTATTTTCATGTCTTTACTTTAGCATAATTAGCTCTGTATATAATTATATATATTTTTTTTATTTTGTGTTTTTAAGAATATTTTTCTGAGAATTCGTCTATATAGGCTTCCATAGCCTATGAAATACATTGTAACACAAAGGTGTTTAATAAATACTGCTTTGGATAAAGTTGGTCGTTCACTTTTACTTGACATGTTTCTTTGTTTTCTCAGTTGTACACTCTTCTGATTGTGTCTTAGTAGTCAGTCTCTGAAACTGATTACCCCTCTGCTTTGTACCTGTATTGCATCGTTTCTGAGACCCTTTCCCTTCTGCATCTATACTTTATACTCATTTTGGCCATGGCCTTAAAGATATCTCATAAATTAATGATCACAGAGCTCTATCTCCAAATTATTTTATCAAACTCTTTGCTTAAAGACCTGATAGGTATCTCTGCTTAAAATGGTCAAAAGGAGCACTTCATCACCAAACCACTATGAACACTTTGATTCCTTAAGTTTTATACATTCCAGTAAATTACATTATTTCTGAAGCAAAATACATCTTTGATTCCAATTTTCTTTTTGTACTCCATACACAACCATCAGCAAGCTTTGGCAAATCAACATTTAGAGTACAACCTCAATATTCCTACTTTCCTTGCTGATATCTTCCACCACCCTAGTTCTCATCACCTTTAATTTCACCCTATAATGGAAGGTCCTCCTGTCTCATTTTCCTGTCTGTACTATCGCTCTATAACATTTTTTTACATAATAAGAATTTCTTCCAAATTTGTGAAATACTTCAAAACTGCAAACAGAAAAATGCTAACATAATAAATTCATGTGTATCTTATACCTAATAACTTTTTTATAACACTGGATCAGATCATTGTGCTTCCTTAAAACCACCTCATACCCACCTCTTGTATTGAGACGAAATCACTAGGCTTACAAGAACCTACATGGTCTCTCTTTGCCCTTATCCATAAATTTTACTTCATCTTCTCCCTCAACCTGCAAGTCAGTCAGTGACATTATTAATGTATCATCAAATCTACAAAGTTCACTCCCTCCTAATAAGTTTTGTTTTAGTTATGCTTTCTTTCTGTGAGACTCTTTCACCCCAGATATTTTCATGTGTAAATCCTTCTTGACCTAACCAAATAATCCCACAGAGGTTTCTTCTGTTTATCTAACCTAAAGAATTCACCCAGTAAGCCCTCTCCATAATATCACCATATTTTAAATTCATTATATTTTAAACTGGATAATTTTACTACTTTGTCTTCCAGTACATTTATGTAAACACTTCAGTTATGCCTTATAATGCAAATTCCATGAAATATGAGATATTTAACTTCATCACTTGTTGGGTATTGAATAAGTGTTTGGAGAAGGGAAAAGGGAAGGGAAAAGGAGGAAGAGGAGGAGAGGAAGATGAAGAGGTGAAGGAGTAAAAATTGTAATATGTTTATGTATTGTTTAAAACTCCATCATAAAATCATTTCAGGTACTATCTCTAAAAATATTTCTAAAGGATGAAATTATTTCATAACATGAGATAATTTTTAAAAGTTAAGTTTAGATTTAAAGAACAGAAACAAGTATCAAAGGTGATAGAAGGTGAACATTCACTGTTACATCCCAAAAGGCCTAGTTGTAAAATAGGTGCCTACTTAGCCTTCCACCATTCTTGTCTCTACATTGCCAAGTTAATCCTAAAGAACTCAGAGTGGTTACTCAGTCAGAGAACAGTGTACAATCTTTTCAACCAGATGAGCTGATCATGTCCTGGAGAAAAATAAGCATTAACAAGAAACTGTTTAACTAGGAGCTGAGAACAAAAGTAATTCTCACAGGTGAGAATTCTAAAGTTATTTTCTCTCATGTTTTCCATATGTTAAGGATTGTTGAAATAGTCAGTCACCAGATCTAAAGGTAAGGTGCCTCATCCTTCACAACCATAGTTCACCTTCTTATTCCATCTCCACACAAAGAAAGTTCCTTGGAAAAAATATGTACTTCCTAAACGCTCAAATTAAGACCTTCTTTCTATTGTGTCCGTGTGGGCCTCCTACTGATTTTAAGAGGCATTTTGTGAATACCTTTCTATCCTGTTGAGAGATAGGAAAGAGACTTAACATCTCTTACCTCAAATTCCTAGCTGTAAAATGAGAACAATGGGGCTGCTGTAAAAATCAAATGATGAGCCAACCAGATGTCTGCTTAGGCAGAGCACATCAGCCGGGGTTTGATCCATGGCCTGCCATGCCAGCCTCCGCCTCTCTGAGGGCAGAGACATTGTTTGAATCTGGGCGTGGTGGCACGCGCCTGTAATGCCTGTGCTGGGGAGGCTGAAAACAGCAGAATCACTATGTCTTATCCACCTAGTGAGACCCCATAGACTCTGTAGACCTTGTGCTAAATACATAAATAAGTAAAAAGAAATAATGCAAATAAAGCATCTAACACAGTGTCGGTAAGAAAGACAATGCTGAAAAGCCGGGCGTGGTGGCTCACACCTGTAATCCCAGCACTAGGGAGGCTGAGGCAGGAGGATCGGTGCTAGTTCGAGACCAGCCTGGGCTACAAAAGTGAGCTCAAGGCCAGCCTGAACTGCATAACGTGACCCTGTCTCAAAAAGACAAAAAAAAAAAAAAAGAAAGAAAGAAAGAAAGACAATGCTTAAGGAATGGTCACATTACTGTTTATAAGAAAGGCAACACCTTGCTCTTATGGTGCTCAAAATTAGGTGGAAGAAAAACAGTCCGAATAATATGTGTTACATTGTACAACTGTATCATAAAGGTATGTCTAGAGGAAGTAAGGAGCACTAGAATGGCAGCACATCTGTATATAGAAATTGATCATGAAGAAGGTGTATTAGGTTTTGATATCTGCCTTGTCCCCAAAGCTTACATTGTCATCTAACATTTGGGATAGCACTCAATACAATACTTTTATTATCTCAATTACAGATTTCATTTCACCATATCAATTTCATTTGTTAACATACTTTACACCCACTATTTCTGTTTCTTTTTATCTCATGAAGAATTCTTTACTGTCTCATATCTTAGTCAAAGACATTTCTTTCAGTATTTGAATTATTGGTTAGAATGAAGGAAATAGAGAAAGTTAAAAATCCAAAAATAAAACTGCAGTAGATTAGAGTATAAATGAATCAGTCTACAAAAATACATTTCATGTTCAGTAGTCCCAGAAGCATGGTGAGCTGGCAAGATGAAAAATTAGAGTAAAGTGAACCCAAGAGTTATAGCAGGTCTCTAATGCCAAAATCTAAAAGCGAATCCACCCAGAAAAGGGCACTGCTTTGTACACAGAGTACACATTTTACTTTGGCACAAATATTATTTATTTTAATAGATAAGTATATATGCAACAGATGTTTACCTAAAATGTAGAAACCACTGTGCTAAGCCTCTTACGATAAGAACTTCGAACAACTGAAATATTTTCCCTATTCAGTGATTTTGTTCATTGGTTGGTATATTGCTTTTCGTGGAAACTGGATTCTCCAGAGATAGCAAAGAGATTCTGTAGAGTGAGCTTGTTATCAAGATAGTTTTATAGAGTGTCACTCAACGTATGAGTAGCTATTCGTGTTTACTACATTCCGCTAGTTTGAACAAGTCACAGATTCCAAGATCAAAGATAGTAAACTATATGGGAGTGTCAAGACCAGAAGATAGGTTTAACAGAGGCCAATTAAAGTCTGTTTACTACAGTCAGGGCTAAAAACAAATAAATCTTTACTTTTTTATTTAAAAGTGTTTGTTTTTGTTCTGTTTTTTTAAATTTTATTTTATTTTTATTCCTTTTAATGAGAAATAACAGTGAATTACAATGTGATAGTTTCAAAATACATTAGTAGTACATTTTAGTATTTGATACAATGCATAGTTTTGTCCTCCTAGTAGTTATACAGGGCACAGGGTGTAGATGTTATAATTTTTCAGATCATCATTGGTACAACCAAATTTCTTCTCATTGAACTAAGAGGAAGTAGTTGCATACATAATCCAATGTTGGATAATCACAATGGGTTATTGGCAAAACTGGCAATGTTGGAAGCTGTTGACTTAAGCCTTTTATAGCTCAGTCTTCTAATCTAGCTTTCTGTTTTGTGTCTTGTGGTTACAATCAGAGAATAAAAATGATGTACTTTAAAAGAGTATGATATATGCTACAATAATCAAGTAGAGAATGCTACATATTTTACTGGGAAGGTAGGTTGCAAGGATGATAAAGGACTTCTTGGAAGAAAAGCCATAAACTGAGACAAATAGAATGTGTGTGAGTTGTCCATATCTGCATTTCATGACACTTGTCCCAATCACAGAGCATGAGAGAAGAAAAGCCATTGCAAAATGTTAAAAGATAATGTAACTGGTGAAATTTCGTTTCATTTTCTCTTATATTCTATGAATTGTGTGAAGAGAGAATTTCCTGTCATAGAAAAAGTGACACTCAATAAGTTTGAATACTTTCTTAAATTAACTTTAAAAGAAAAATCTTTTAAAATAATGCCATTCATACTTAGGGTGAAATGCTCCTAGTGCGTCTTAAACATAAAACTCTTTCAGCTGATGAGTTCCCATGATTATTTCAAATAGTTCTACTCAGAGATTTTGGTAGTTCTTTGTTCCTGAATGATCCCAGCTCAGATTTCAGTTCTTTGTCAAACTCTGAAGTAATTATCTTCTGAAAAGCAAAGCTCCTGAGTGGGAGAGCACCAGCTGTTGAATCCTCACTACTACATGCCAAGAGAACAGTCAATTGCCCAAATAAAATCAGTATCTAAGCCAGGTGGAATCATTTATTCTGATTTGCTGTTTCAAATTGGAATGTGGCCAGTTACCTCTGTGAAACATGCTTGCAAACTAATAAACTGTTATTGACTGCAAGACAGCAGCTTCTTATAATACTTATATTGAAACTCTGCTTCAACTACAGTTCATAACAGTGTTTTATTGTGCATTGTAGCTGCTCTTGGTATAAAAAAAAAGGGGCAGGGTAACCATATGAGGTGAATCTGTAATTTTATTCACTTTAGCAACAAATTTGCTACTTTTATCTCATAGTATCATGTGGTGTAGCTGACATGCACCCATTATGTTTATTTAAATAAAGACCCCTGGAATCAATCTTTTGATAAATTTCTGTTTGTTCTTAGATTTCTGAACTCTACTTAATATCAAGTCCACAATAGTTAAGAATGACTTGAAACACAGCTTATAGTGATGGGTTTTAGTTAAAGCAAATGTTTATATTCTTTTCAGGGAATATGATACAGTAGCAACATTTGCATAATATCCATTGATGCCTTCTTTCATAAGAAATAAAAGTCATGATACTAGAAACACTACAAGGATTCAGTGGATCATGCTTCTGGTTCTACTTCTCTACTAAGTTCTAAGATAATTTCTTGGTATTTTACAGGACTTAAAATAATGATTTCAAGTAGCAATCAGAATTATGTTTGTTTGTATCTCATAGCTTCATTTGTTTGTGCCTTCTCAGCTGCTGAGACACAATACCAAATATGACAAGTTAGAGGAAGCGGAGTTTATTTTGGCTCCTGTCTTCTGTCTCTAGGGGGGCTGGCTCCAAGGCAGCCAATACATGGTAGAAGAGACTGAGGGAGCAAAGCTTCTTACACTGGGGTGGCTAGGAAGCAGAGAAAGAAGCCAGGAGCCGAAAAACAGGGATAAATGTTCTAGGTCATGCCTCTAATAACTTTCCTTTTCCACTTCCTCACACCAAGGTCCACCTCCTAACACCACACTCAGCTATAAATTTTCAACACAATCACTTTCAAAAACCCCAGCTCATGAGCACAGGGGGGCCTTTGGGAGCCATCTCTGTCTAAGCCACCATAGCCTCTTTGAACTATTCGTCAAAAAATCTGAGCACTGACCTAAAAATATTACATGTGAACTAATCTTTGTGACTAAGGAAATGGCATTTTTAATTCATCGCATCTTATTTTTGCAAGAAAATGGGACCATGTTGCTTTACCTCTGTTATATTGGTGTGAGAACCCAAGTCCATCAACCACTGTGTGGTCTTACAGCCTAACCAGAATTTGACCTCAAAATTGTTACCTTGGGGCTGCCTCTGGGTCCTCTAAGGGTTAAACAGAATGTCAAAGGCCTGTCCTCTAAAGATTAGGAACAGAACACAACAGACAATTCAGAGCTATTCCCATTTTTCCTAAATCAAAAGTTCAGGTCAGCATAAGCCAGCACTCTAGAGGGTCAGCCCTGAATATCTAGTCCCTATATTCCCCTGAAAATCAAACACCTACTTATGGCAATTCCCGGGTAGAGGGAATGACCTTTATCTAGACTAGCTGTGCTATCTTACTATGTTACAATCTTGGAATCTCATTTCATCACAGCATTTTGAGATTTCTTTTCGCAGCATTGTTTTTGCCCCTCATATTTTCCAAGCCTTCACATCTCTCAAGATACCATGATACTTTTAGGAGCCAACCAAGTTATACATAATGCATTTTTATGTTCTTAAATTAACAAAATGACTTTAGATCTGTGAAGGGTGTTGAAAATTATATAAGCTATGTAAGTATTTTTATTTGTTCAAACATTTTCAGTTTCCTTCAGGGTTTAAAAGTTTCAGAGAACTTTATATTTCTAAGTAGACCTGGTTTGCTATGTATGGGAAAATGTAGTCTTAAAAACATGCCTATTTTTCTTCTCAGGAGCCTCTCAACCAGTTTCTTCTTAACTTTCTCAAATAACAAACAATATTTATTTACTCCTTTCTGAGAGACTTCCTAGAACTCTTGCTTAGTTCTAATCATTCAATAAAGTCAAGCTGACTACAAGGATTTGAGTGCAAGTCATTTATTTCAGAGGGGATTCCATGGAATACTGGTCAGTTGTAGGGAAGTGAACAGGAAAGAAATAGCAGGCAATTCAAGGTGTGTTGCCAGTGAGCAGGTAGCTGCTATGAGCTCTTGCTTCTTCTTGCTGGAGACTTCTGAGCGTATGCATAGAATAAGTGTCAATGAATCAGGTACAGGAACACACACCTGTAATCCCAGCACTCTAGAAGGCTAAGTTTGTCAGAACCTCCCTTTCCCAACTTATCAAGACTCTGTCACAGAATTTTTTAAAACAGCATTAATAATGTTTAGGGGAAAAGAGGGCTGGGGATGAGATGAGTATAAAAGACCGTGTTTCAATATGTAGTACCATGCAAAAAAAAAGCCTCTAAAGTAATCCCACCTGTGGGATAAATCAGGGTGTTTACTCTTTAAATCCCTTTGGTTGTTGCTGGAGAACTATCCCCCACTAGGCATTAATTGCTGCTCTGCCTGAGCAATAGCCAAGACAAAGCTTACAAGCAAAGTCACACATGCCCATGGCAAGAAGTGGATATCTTGTCATTGCCTAGAGCACAGAGGAAATATGGACAGAGCACAAACTATTTGCAACAATGCCTAAGGTCAAAAGATTCTTGATCTCAGTCACGTTTATAACTTGTTTAAGTTGTTATCTTAAGAGAATATGGCATCCAAAGAAATTCTAGTTCTTTGGTGTTTACTGAAGTCATTTCACACATATATCAAGGCATCATGACAGAGAAAAACAACCCTGAATTTGAAATGGGTAAAGCTAGATCCTGGTCCAGACTCTGTGTCTTTACATATAATATTTCATGGTTCTCAATCTTAGTTACTTAGTTACTTTCATGTAAGATGAGATCTTGAGCTAATGATAATATCTATCTATCTATCTATGATATCATATGTCAGGTATCACTTGAGTACTTCACATGTCTCAATTCATATTTCTCTTCTGATATCTGAGGAAGTGAATGCTATTATTATTATTATTATTATTATTATTATTACTAATTTTCATTTTATCAAGAATAAAACTGAGGCATAAGGTAGTTAAGTAATTCAAATTTGGCCACACAGACAGTAAGTAGGAGATATAAGGTAGGAAACCAAACAGTTCAACTCCAAAATTAGAAATTTTTCCTGATACCAAGCTTCCTATTAGCACAGTGATGCAGTTTAAATGTAGATTATAGCTCAAAAGTCCATGTGTTGCCAATGAGCAGGCAGCCACTATGACCTACTGGCTGTAGTGGAACCTTGAAGAAGTGAAGCCTAAAAAGAGGTACTTAGAAGGGGACAACAGACTTTTCTGGCTTCCCTCTTCTGTTTCCTAGCTCTTGAGATACAGAGTTTCCTATCCCCACACCACCACCACCTTGTGTAATAGTGATCGGGCTACCAGATCCAGAACTGGAACTTTTTGTAACATAAACAAAACACATTTTTCCTTATAGTATAATGTCTTGATACTTTATCATCATAACACAAAGCTTATGAGTGCACACAGAAATCGCTAGGTCCCCTTCATTACTAGCAATCTGTAGTCTTTCACCTCTGATAAAATCAGGCAGTTGAGTGCTATAGTGATCTGTTACATGTGTGGATTTCTGTTGTTTAACAAAAGCTCAATTTATATAATCTCTTTTGTGAAAACATTTATACATCATGTTTGCAGAGACTAGAAATATGCATAAAATACAATGTGCCTAGTAAGTCTTAATAAATCACTTTTGGAAAGAGCAATCCACATCTAAACCAGAGAGAGATGTGACGTCAATTTTATCTGCTAAACTATGGTAATGAAATAAGTAAGTATTACCTTCAGGTCTCTCAAAGTCTCTGTTAAAATATTTCTATTATGATGAAAGTTGCTTATTTCATCTATAAAATGTGCTAATTTTCCGTTACATGTAGCCCAGTATGTTGGAAACTGAAACCTAAGGATAATGATTATCTTTTTGATGGCTCTTCTCCTTAAGATGCTTAAAATAGAGTCGGTGAGGGTGTATGTTCCAGTGACATAAGAAAGTGAATGTCAAGTAGAGAACAGGTCTGAGAAGGTGAATATGAAACTTGTCAGCCTCAAAGGTTATAATGGTTTTTAGTAGTTCTGGTTAAAGATGTTAATTCATACATGTATTCATTTACCATATAATTACCGAGCACCTATAATGTCCTAAGATTTTTCTGGAAGGAAGATAATATTTTACAATAAGACAAAACATGGATTCTGTTTTCACAGAATGTACAGTTTATTCATTTGGTGAACTGATGAATTAATAATTTCTTTGTGGCACAGTCTTCAAATCATTTCCTATTATAACCTTCTGTCCACAAATTCTGATCTCTTGAACATTTATCCTAATTGATTGTCCTGTCAAGTAGGTCAAGGAAGATTAGATTGAAGCATTTTAAAAGGAAGAGAAAAGTTTCTACTTTTTACGGTAAAATCTTTCAGACAACAAAATAAGAAACACACAAAGACAGAAGATGGTCAGGCAGAGTGGAATGAACATAGAATTTTCAAGATATTGAAAGGATGGACACGAAGGGAGGTTTGATGAGAATTCATACCAGTGATTCCCAGAAGTTACTGAAAAAACTTACCTGGCTTCTCTGAGATCCTATCCTCATTGGAGCCTGTGTAGGCAAATTTGTCATTAGGCATAGTTTTTCTCCTATGTAAGAGAAAATGAGAAGAAATTCCACGGGAGGCAAAGAGGCAAGAGAAGTGAAAAGGAACTGATGGTGGTATAAAATGTAAATGACTGTAAATCTAAATAATAGCAGTAATATGTAGAATATGCAAGGCTGGGGAGATAGCTCAGTAGAATAAACACTTGCCTGGCAAACGCAAGGACCTGAGTTCAATCCCTGGTTCCCACTCCACCCTGAAAAAAAAGAACATGTGTTTGAGAGTTTATAGTTTCTAGGCACTTGTTCACTCTTTTGAAAAAGAATTCATTGGCTTCTTTGCAAACTTTACACTTAGGTTTATCACTATAAACAACTACAGATGTGACACTGGCTGTGAAAGCGTATGACTCAAGCACACCTCAGGGCACGCAATTTGGTCTCTTAATCACGTGACCTTCCTGACTTTGACAACATTCACTGCTTCAGGACAGCTTATAGGATGAAGTTTAGGATGGAATTTAAATGCAATCAGTTGTAATTGTTTTTGTTACCAAAGACTCCTCATCCAGCAAGATTGGAATGATCCATGCCTGGCAATTCTCACATTTCTCTTATCTCTAAGAATACTTTTCACTTTCCCTTTGATGCAAGTTGAAAATATTCTCACTTTGGGCCCGGCAGGTTGGCTCAGTGGTCTAAAGCGCCTGCTTGGGAAAGCTTGGGCGGCTTCAGGGACCGCGGTTCGATCCCCGGCACCACATGTTGCGCCAGCCCTGCCCTCGGGGTGGGCTGAGCCGGCCATAAAAAAAAATGAGTGAATAAACAAAAGGTTCTGAAACAAGAAAAAAATAAAAAAATTAAAATTAAAAAAAAAAGAAAATATTCTCACCTTGACCTCACTAGTACTAAAATTCCCATGGATATGTTCACGTCTTCTTGTGTCAACTCTTGAAATTCTGCCTCTTAAAGCCTTTCTAAATCCTTCTTGAACTTGAGAATTTTATTTATTATAGTCATCCAAAAATCCTAGTCATCTCAACTACAGTTTTCCTAATCATTTTTCTAAACCTCAAAAATTTCTTTGAGCAGAATATATTTATTGGGGGAAAGAAAGCTCCTATCCAAGAGAGGCATAAGAGGGGCCCAAGGGCTTTGACCCAGGGAAGCTGTCTCTCCCAGGGACATTTAGAGTGTAAAACCATAATGTGAAGCAGGTCTATTCTTTAAAAAAATAGTTTTCCTTTGTTTTTAAAGAGAATATAAAACCAAAAAATATTAGAAGTGATATAGAATTTAACTCAACAGAATGATAGCTATTCAATAATGGTTTTCCATATTCTATATTATTGTGATAAAATTAGTTGCTCAGATTACCAGGTATAAGCTTGTAATATTGGTAAAAATAATTTTAAAAAATTAGAAAGGAGAAAAAATAAGCATTCTGTGCTACTTTCAATGGAACAGGAGAAGCTATCATTATATTACCTGATATATATCTTGTACTTGTTTTTTTGGGGGGGGGTAATCATTTGAACATATTTGGTTGTTATAGGGTCTCACTATGCAGCTCATACTCATAGTGATCTTCCTGTTTTCAGCCTTCCTAGCCCAGGGATTATAGGTGTGGACCACTATGCCCACACCTATAACGTGGCTGGATCAGCACAGTATGTGTGTTAGGGATCGAAGAGTGGTCCCTGCACTTGCATAAGCTTGGCTAAACTTGTCTAAAAATGCTCTTTAGTCCGCTGAGCTATCTCACTGGCCCCTAGGTTATTATTTTACCTTTGTCATTTTTTTTACAGATTTTAGTGAGATAGAAATAGAAATGAGACAGTTTCAGAACAGGTTAGTAGGGCAGTTACAATAATTAATACATTGCATATCATTGTCTTTGTAGTAGTTATTCAGAGTACATGATGCAGACACAATATCTTGTCTAAGTGCTATTTGTACAATGCTTTCTTCTCATTTAACTAAGAGAAAGTACCTATATATCTTTCCTAACTTTTTTTTTCACTACAAAATGATCCTTTATTTATATCTCCCTTGTTTATTTTCTTTTGTCAGAGATAGGTATTTCATTACATTCAAATATTGTAGGCACATGAATTCAGCAAAATAATGCAATATAGTCCAATAGTCCATAATAGTAGTGGGTTATCAGCAGAACTGGCAATGTCAGAAGTTGTTGACTTAAGCCTTTTACAGCTCAGCATATTAATATGGCTTTATTTCTTACCTCTATGCCTAGATTTTTCTGCTAGATGGTTAAGACAAAGATAAAGCAAGACCTACATAACAAAAAAATTAACTTTTATATCTGACAAAGTCATTCAAGTCCCCTCAAGATTTGCACTGAGACCACATAAAGCAGTTTACAGAAGCCAGTCTATTTTTAAAACATGCAATACATATCTTTTCTTATTTATATTTTAGAACAGAGTCTACAGTGTCTACAAGGTCTCACTATATAGCTTGGACTCGTAGTGATCTGCCTGTGTTCAGCCTCCCAAGAGCTATGATTACAGGCTTGTGCCACCACACCCAGTCTCAATCAATATGGCACACAGGGGACCAGGAGTCGGGGATTGAACTCAGACCGCTGGGTCTGCCTAAGCAGGTACTCTAATCCAGTGAGCTTTTAGACCAGCCCCCTTACTTTTTTTTCCTTCCATCTTAGAATCAAAATCTTACTAAAGAACTGAGCCTTGCCTCCCCCTCTTTCCTATCATTCTAATGAAGCACTGTTTTGCTATATTGGCTTTAAGTTTCTTTTCAAAGTGTCACTGTATATTAAAAAGAATATGAACTTTGAGATTGGATTAAGTTGGAGTCCAATCCAGGCTCAGTTACTCACTTGCAATATGACTTTGAGGAGGTTACTTGTTCCTATTTAAAATTGTATCCTTTTCTACAAAATGAAGATGATAAGTGGTTCCTCATAAGGTCCTTGTAAGACTTAAATGAGGTAACTCACAAAAGTTTGTGCCAATGGAACACTTTTGGCATAATTAAAAGAAATGAATGAATGACTTAAAGAACTGAAAATTATTATTGGAAATTGTTAAATGAAATGGCAAAATGACTGATCTATTATTCTACTGAGATACCAAGTTGCAAATTTAGCTAGACAACTGTGGAAATATTTTATATTTACCTGTGATCTCTCTTCCCTGGAATCCCTTTCTCCAATTGATGAAGTCAAGTGTAAATAGGCCAGCTTTAAGGTAACTGTCGTTAATAAGCATTTACTGCTTATTTATTATATATTCAGTCCTCTACTGGTACTTACTGTAAGAGAAGGAAAATTAATCTAAAACAAGGCTTCAGCCTACAAGAATTTGGCAATGTAGGTTGATCAAACTTAAGACAGCTATATCATTTTCATGATATTTAGTAGCTCTCAAGTGTATGCCGTCAGAGTGATCTAGTTTACATACTAAATATATATTTCAGAAAGATGGATCAGTGAAGTCTGTATTTATGACAAGTTTCTAGATTATCTTGATACTTACCTAGGCTATAGAGTCATAGTTCTTTAAAATATGCTTCATGATTATACAGATTAATTCATAAGTTATAATATAACTGCTAAAAAGTTGAGGGAGAGGAATCTGACTAATAATTAAAATATAAATATTTCTCAAAAGCACTTTTTTCTGGTAAGTTACACTGTATATAAGTTAACTCCTTGAATTTTGTCATGTTTATTCACTTATTTATTTATTGAACTCAGGTCCTTGCACATGCCAGGCAAGTGCTTATTCTACTAAGCTATTTCCTTGGCCCCTGTCATGTTAATTTTAAAAGTAACTTTATAGTTCTCATGGACAAGTGACCAGAAGGAAATTAGTATAGGTCAGAATAAAACAGAATATTTTCAGGTTCTTCATTGGAAAAACCACATTTATAAATAAAAGATGATTTACACCTAACATAAAAATATTTCAGTGAATGTATTAATACAACTTGTGTCAAAACTTTCACACAGTTCTCTGTTCAATGTCACCTGTCCAAATTCCGTAAAGCTCTTCTTCAAAATGAGCTTGATCTCATTTTATTTACAGTGCAATCAAAAGCAAAGCACTACACTTAGTACATTATACTCTGATAACACTATATGAGCTATTTTAGCTGAGAAAGCAGGAAGTGTCAAGAGCAAACAATAAAATTTTAAAGAATATTGAATACATTAGGACATGTCACAATTTTTCTTTTAAACAAACATGATTTCAATCGCAGATTTTATTGGTATTTTCAAACAACCTTCTTATATTTCTTTATTTGGATTTTATTCAAAAGACCAAACCGACCATCTTCTTATCTCTGATGATGTTCTTCATTAAACAACATTGTCTCTGTTCAGCAACCACTTGACTTTTGCACATGACAATCTTGTTCTTCAGTTAAGTTAGAATACAGGGCAGACCCAAATACTATGGGTAATACCCCAGGGATCAGCCCTCAATCAATGGAAGATGACAGTCTATGAGTAAACATTTCATTTTCCTCACTTTGGACAAAAGATCTGCATAGGTATCCACAATTCCCCAAGGGTCATCAGCCCTACTTGCCCTCAACAGCCTCAGCTTTCTTGATGTAATATGCACTGTCTCCCTTTCCTTCCCTGACTCCTTTGCTACTGCCTCATACATTTCTAGGAATTGCCTTCCCCAAAACAGACTCATACTCAAAGCTTTGTTTTAGGGTCTGCTTCAAAGAGAACCCAGACTAAAACACTGGAGACTGGACTTGGAAGAAGATGAGATTGGTGTCCTTGTGTGGCTCAAATCCCTTCTGGAGACAGATCCAAACAAGCTACACTGTATTCAGACAGTACAGTGAAAAGAGTAACATTCTTGGGAGTTAAGGAAGTCCTCACAAATGAGATAGCCATTTCAGTTGTCCGAAAGTCTAAGCAGAAGTTTATATCTATATGAGAAGAAGAGAGGCCTTACAGTAAGAAATAGCATGTGTGAAACATGCTATTTCTAATCTTCCCCTCTGCCCTATACTCACTCACAATCCTTCAAGCATTTTCTGTATTTGGAGTACAGTATACACTGGAAATAAGGCAGAATATGAGACAAAATGAATTTCTTGCTTGTTAGGAAGTTTCACATGATGGGCTCCAATACAATATGCAATTCTATAGCCAGTCTGTTGTGTAGCCCTTCTGTGTGCTGAAAGTGTGTTAGTCAGCTTTCCGCCATTGTGCCAAGATAGCTGAAAATAACTTTTTTAATGTATTCTGCGTGTTTGCAGTCCCTATGGTTACAGTCACTGTGGAGAATGGGCACATGTATATAACATATCTTGATTCTTTTTTCCAATGCCCTCTCTCTCCCCTCCCCTCTCCTTACCTTTATTTCTTCTTCTTTTTCTAAGATTTACTTCAGCTGTTGCTTTCAGAGGTTTCCATCCGTGGTGAGCTTCAGTGCTTGTAGGTTTGTGGAAAAGCACAGTTAACAGAGTAGGAAAAGATGGCAGAAAAAAGCTGTTGAGTACATGGCGCTCAGGAAGCAGAAAAGAGTAACACTTGAAAAAAGGTACCAGGAACTACATATAATCCCCAAGGTAGTAACCTCATAATCTCCTCCCTTCAAGTAGGGAAGAGACTTACTCATTCCATCAATACCAGTAATGCCATCAAATTATGAAGTTAAAGCCCTCCTAAGTCAGTCACTTCTGTAGTCTCCACCTCTAAAAATGCTACATTGTGGATTAAGCCTTCAAAGCTTGAGGTTTTTTTTTTTTGGGGGGGGGGGAATTCATCACATTTAAACCATAGAACGGACCTAGCCTGATGACCCCTTTTTGTGAATAAAATTTAATGAAAACCACATATGTAGCTCATTGCATCAGCTTTAAGAAGACCTAGATGTTACAGTTTTATATGTTGGGAATCCATAAAATATAATAAAGGAAATGTCATAACCTGCTATACACACCACATGGAACGAATAAGTGGAAAGAGAGAGAAAAAGAAAACATTTGCAAGAAGCTAAAGGGCCTTGAAAGTCATAATGAGAGGTCTGTATTTATTTATACACAAAAAAAATTAACAAACTGACAATCATGATATGAGTGTAATGAAACAGCTTTGGTGAGAGGAGACAAGCATACAATGGGGGACACTAAAGCTCTCTTGTATTCCAGATATTTTGTAATCCTTACCTACAAAGCATTATAAAATGCATACTAGTATTCTCATTTCATAGATATAGAAATTGGCAATCAGAGTTGGACAAGCTCATTTCAGGTCACAATGTTAAAACCAAGACAGAGCCAAGCTTTGTTATTTTGCTCACTATATAATGACATCTCCAAGCAAAGAGAACGGATTATATTTGAAAAATATTTCAGATGTAGATTTCAAAAACTGCGCTAACTGATAAGGAAGTACCTGGAGATAAAGAGAAATGAGGCTTCCGTGCCAGAGGACAGATTATTTAAAAGATGCATAACTGTATACCCTAGAACTGAAAATAAAGAATCATACAAAGTAATTAATTCCACATATGAAAAAGGTAAACATGGGGCATTTTTTTC
The DNA here is from genome assembly GCA_004027025.1 of Myocastor coypus. Classification (NCBI taxonomy): domain Eukaryota; kingdom Metazoa; phylum Chordata; class Mammalia; order Rodentia; family Myocastoridae; genus Myocastor; species Myocastor coypus. The sequence goes on along the minus strand of PVJA010007254.1, from coordinate 29,800 downwards.
TTGTTTCAGAACTTTTGTTTGTTTGTTTATTTCTTTATTTTTATGGACAGCTCAGCCTGCCCTGAGGGCAGGGCTGGCAGAGCATGTGGTGCAGGGGATCGAACCATGGACTCTGCAGCCGCTCAAGCTTTCCTAAGCAGGCGCTTCAGACCACTGAGTGATCCTGCCAGGCCCCATCATGGGGCATTTTTAGTTTTGTATTTCAATAGTATTTTGTAAAACTCACTAACTTTAAAATGTGAGACATGAAGCTGGGTGTGGTGGCGCATGCCTGTAATCCCAAAATTTGGGAGGCTGAGGCAGGAGGATGCGTGTTAGCTGAAGACCAACCTGGGCTACAAAAGTGAGTTCAAGGCCAGTCTGAACTGCATAGCAAGACCCTGTCTCAAAAAAGACAAAAAAATAGAAAATAAAATAAAAAATAAAATGTCATACATGAGACTCAAAATATTTTGAAACCAAACATTAAGGTATCATGTCAGAGCATTAAGAAATGTTTACTAGGGCTAGTAAAATTTACCTTAAGAATCACTCAAAGAAAATATTTCAGGCCCAGCAGGATGGCTCAGTGGTCTAAAGCGCTTTCAGGCAGCTGCAGGGACCGCGGTTCAATCCCCTTGATCCCTTGCACCACATGCTGCGCCAGCCCTGCCCTCAGGGCAGGCTGAGCTGGTCATAAAAGTAAGTAAACAAACAAACAAAAGTTCTGAAACAAGAAAAAAAAGTTTTAAAAAAGAAAATATTTCTCTTTGTCCATAGGGCATATTTTAAGTCTATACTGGAAGATGTCTCAACAAAAAATATATATTTTTAGGAAATATACCAGTATCATAAATAGTATATGGATAATATTTATCAAGAAATGAGAAGTAAAAAAGACATAAAACTGGATATATTCACCACAAAACCACTGTCCACACATTCATCCATTCTGGAGCAATAGAGGTAGGAAAGAGAATATTCCTATGAGGGCCATGGACACTCACAAAGCAAAGAAATCAATCAAAGGTCTCATAAGAAGGAATAGCTTTATTTTTATTGTGCTTTAGAGACAGAAGAAAACGTTAAATGTTCCATTACTCTGCTTTGAAAATTAACAAAGGGAAACATAAAACAGAATCCAACATATAAAATTTATAGTAACATAATCTTTGTATGTTAAAGCAAGTTAAAAAGTGAACAAAAGATAGAAAACTATGAGGAAAATTTAGGATAAGAACTAAACATGGGCTAAAAGAATAAAGAGGAGGGTTGGGGCCGGGGAGATAGCTCAGTAGAATAAGCACTTCTCTGGAAAGTGCAAAGGACCCAGTTCTGAAAAAAAAAAAAAAATCAAAAAGACTAAATAAGAGTATGTCATAAACATGGAAAGAAGAAATGGAAAACAAACCAGAGACAGAGATAAAGGCTAAAAGTGAAAAATTATCTAGTAATCTATCTTTTCATACCACACCATGCTAAATCTTAACAATAGATTTCTGGGAAGATGATGGAGTGGTAAACAGAATAAATCATCCTCTCTGAAATTCAGCTTCCAAGCACTGGCATAGAATAGCTTGCACAAAAACCAAACAAGGGAGCTGGATCCGTGGAACCCAGGAAGGACAGAAAGGAAGAACAGGTCACAGAGGGAGTGAAGAGACAAATGTCAATATGCACAAAGGACGTGGCCAACTGCACTTTCTCCGTGTGAGAGAGGAAAATAAAATTTACAGAGACACAGTGGAGGCAGGTATCTCCCGATGCCACCATGGATGAATGCATCAGTGGAAAAGAGCAGTGGACACTATGAAGTATAACATCTGGTGGGTGACTGCAACGCAAGCTTGCCCTGGAGAGGGGGCGTGGCCAGATGTCATTTTAAGGAGGAGACAACTGAGTCTGGGACTGAAAGCAATAGTGTCTTGGCTTCTTTTCAAGGATCCCAGTGACTGGGTGAGACATCAGCAATGGAGACATGCAGAGTGAGGAAGCCACGGTCAGACTGGCAAGAAGCACCCAGAATGATACAGGCTGAGCAACTCAGGTCTCAACCCCACAGCCAGAGGCCAGGATCAGCCTGAAGTTCTGTGGAACTCCAAACACCAAATTGGCACCCTGTGGCATCTCATGGCAGTCTTGCTGGGATCATGTAGTACAGATCTGGGCTTCATCAGTCTCCTTTGTCTAAGAGTGCCACTGGCGAAACACCCTGAACTGGACACGAACACAAAATGGTAGACCACGGATCATAACCAGAGGCTTGAAAACACAGAGAAATCTCTTTTTATTATGTTTTCCTCTTTGTATTTTTTCTTCTTTCTCATTTATTTTTGTTTTTCATGAGCATTGTTTTTCAAGAAGCATTGTCTTCAGCTTTCTTGTTTAGATATTAAATTTAATTTTTCTTTTCTCTCTCTCCTGCCTTACCTATTGCCCAAACCTAAGTAATCTTCCTCTGCCCTTCATTCTTGTGTCTAATCTTTTTATTATGTTTCATGTCTCTATTTTCACCCGTATCTTTTCTAAAATTTACCCTTCCCAGGGGAAAAAATCACTACACTAACATGATATTTACTGTACATAATTTTCTAGTTTATTCTAAATTTTGTTGTATGACAATATTTCACTTAACTTATGTTTAAAGTTGCAAATGAACAGCTAACACAGTTTGATAGTATTGTTATTAATGATGATATCACTTTAGCCAATGTAACATAGATGTTGTGATCAGTCATTCTTCCTTGTATGGCAATATTGAGATTATCTGGAGTTCATAAACAATACCATAGGCCAATGCCAAAGAACTGAGTGTTGGCAAATTGCTAGCAACTTCTCATCTCTAATAAATTGAAGAGGCATGATCTTGGGACAGACTCAAAAGCCAAAGCCAGCTACAGCTACATCTCTGAAAAGTAGTCATTCTTAAGGAGTTCTCCATACTAGCAATAAAGTTATATACCATAAGGAGTTTAAAATCACCAATATAGAAAACAAATTTTAAAAATAGAAAATGAAGAGACATGGAAGTAAGACAGAATTCCAGATTTTGAGGTCATCCAAGGAAAATCCATATGGCATCAAAGTAGAAGAAATCAAAAGCCATTAAGCTAAATTTCTAAGACTGTAACAGCAAAGGTAATAATGTAGATGAGAGAAGTGCTGAAAAATGAAAAATCAGAAATAATTTCATAAATACCTAAATATATAATGACCATAATGAAAAATGTGATTAGTGAATCTAGAGTAGGTACAGATAAAAAAAAGTGTACAAATTTGGGCTGAGGAGATAGCTCAGCAGGTTTAGTGCCTTCCTGGCAACTAAAAGGACCCCGGTTTGATCTCTGGTTCCACAGGCCATGCCAGCCATGAAATCCTGGGTGCACCATTCAGGCCACTGAAACCAGGCATGGTGGCACACACACATGTAATCCTAGTGCTGAGGAGGCTAAGATAGAAGGAAAACTGTTAGTCTGAGTTGTGCAGTGAGACCTTGTACCAAATAAATAGTTTTGAGTTTGTTTTGTAATTTCCTTTTATTTTGATGAGCAAAAATAAGAGCAAGAAAAATAAAAGCAAAGACATAAACACAGTAACAGACAATAATAATTACACTATAGATTTCCAAAACAAGAATATCTGACCAACAGTGATTGATATGTTATCTATTTTCATCATCAAATTGTTGTGTACATTAATAAATATAGTTACACAAGATGTAATCTTTGATTGAACATTACCACTTGCTTCCAAGAATTCTTATCATGATATCTGTGAGCTAAGCAACTACATTGATGAGAGTAATGTGTAATACCAAAACCATGCTTGAAATACCTGTCATCTTGGTCTTCTAAATGTCTACCATTTCTAATATCATATCAATTATTACTATATTCTCTTTAAAGTAATTTTTTGCCAGACCTGGGATTAAAGAAAAAAATTTTAAAGGTAATAAAAGAAGATGAGAGACAAGAATGCATAGTTTCTTTAAAAAATTTAGCGAGGGAGATAGCTCAGTAGAATAAGCACTTGCTTGGCAAGTGCAGGGTCTTGAGTTCAATGCCCAGTACCACAAAAACTAATAAAAAACTAGACAGACCAAGGAAACTGAGGAAATCCAATGAATGTCCAACATAGGAAAGAACTACATTCCATGAAACAAATGTAAATAAAAATCCAGGAGATTACAGATCAGATTGGAAGTTTGTGCAGTGTAGTCAACAATTGGGCAGAAAGAATATTAGACCTATAAGACAGGTTTTCAGTTAGTGATCATCAGATGAAAGACCTTTTTTAAAATATCAAAGAATCATTAAAAATCAATCCTAATCCTGCTAGATAATACAAAAGAGAAAACCATAACATTGATCAAAATCAATGAAAAATCAAAACATAGCACATAGAACAAAAAAGATCTGTTCATGGAGGTAGTGCCATAAAACTTCCCATGCATGGAAAAAGAATTTGATACACCTGTAGGTGACGTATAAAAATCTCCAAAAATTTCAACAAAATAACTCAGCAGAATAAGTGCCTGCTTTGGCAAGCACAGGGACCAGGGTTTGATCCCCCATCCCATATGCTGTGCCAGCTCCACCCCCCGGGGTCCACTGAGCCAGCAACCAAGTCTGAATATGGTGATGCATGCCTGTAATTCCAGCTTTGGAATGGGTGAAAACAGGACAATCAAGCCCAAGCTGTGTAGTGAGACCTTGTACCAAAATCATAAATAGAAAAAGAAAAATCCCATTTAACCAAGATCAGGAAAACTTACACAAAAGCATATAATAGTTAAGTATACAGAAATTTAGCAAAAGAATAGAATACTAGAAACTGTTAAGGAACAGAAACAGATTGTCTACAGTGAGAAAGCCAATCAGAATCACAAAAGAATTCTGAACTCAAACCCTTCAATCAAAAGTGGCTTGAAATGCAATATTTCAATACTTAAGAAAAAACAACCTCCAATCCAGATTCTTGTATTCTGTCATATTATTTTTCAAACTTATTAGAGAAATAAGCAAATACACATGTATATGTATATGCATATACATTTCATGATAAGAATGAGTCAAATATCCGTTATAACCATCAATTCAAGTGGTCTTAATTCACTAATCAAATGAAACAGATTCCCAGAATAGATACATAAATAAAATGCAACAATATGCTGCATATGAGAAACACATTTAACTCAAAGGATAGAAAATACTACTGCTTGCAAACAGGAACTCAGAAAAGAACCAGAATCGCTATTCTATTTGCACACAAGGTAGATCTCAAGCCAAAACTGATGAGAAGAGGCGAAGAAGATCCCTTACGTATTTGTTAAGAAAACAACACAAAAGGAAGAGCTAAATCATATATATATATATGCACTCAAATACACAACAAAGAGTATCTGTTCAAGAGTTAAGAGTATAATAATTGCACAGAGATATTTGCACACCTATGTTTATAAGAGCACAATTTGTAAAAGCTAAATACTGGAAACAGCCCAGGTGAATAGAGAAAAATATATATATTTTTTTATATTAAATGGAATTCTACTCTACCATAAAGAAGGATTAACCAGAGATATTTTTAAATAAATGAATGTACCCTGAGATCATATCTTAGTGAAATAAAGTGGGCACACATGATTTCTTTTTGTTATTGTTGTTTTTGTTTTTCATGTGTTTGGTACAGGGCCTTACTAGATGCTCAGACTCATAGTGATGCTCCTGTTTTCAGTCTCCCCAGCTCTAGGATTACAGCTGTGTAACACCATGCCAGTACTTGGTTGCTGGCTCAGCTCACTGGCAGATGGGGCCAGTGCAGCATGTGGTACTGGGGATAAAACTGCAGTCCCTGCTTGTCTAAACATGTGCTTAGTCCACTGAACTGTCTCTGAGGCCCTGGGCACACATGTTTAAATATTGTTTCTTCTGTGTGAAAAACTAAAAGTACAAAGGAGGATAAAAATGGATGATAGATATTAGAAATTAGGAAGAAGATGTTCAAATGGGAATGGCAAGAAAGGGGAGGTGGTAAAAGTGAAGGAAGAAAATAGGAAAAGAAAATAATAGAAGAGGGGCCCGGCGGGATGGCTCAGTGGTCTAAAGCACCTGTTTAGAAAGCTTGGGCGGCTGCAGGGACCACGGTTCAATCCCCAGCACCACATGCTGCGCCAGCTCTGCCCTCAGGGTAGGCTGAGTCGGCCATGGAAGTAAATGAATAAACAAACAAAAGTCCTGAAACAAGAAAATAATAGAAGAAAAATAGAAACCTGACTTTTGTGAATAAGGAAGGGAAGAGGAGTTGTAGGGAGCAGAGGAGAATGTGTAAAAAAGATTAAAAATATATACCAGTGAAAATTGCTTATGATGAATGTGATCATTATGCAATCTAAATTGTACCAATAAAATTAGCTTTAAAAAATGATGACAATATTTTCCCCATGAATCTTTAGTTTGAGAAGGGTTTAGCAAGGAGATTTTCTCTCTGTCCTACCTAACGTCACTCAGGAAATCTTAAATTTAGACTTAACTTGAGGCCAGAGCCCTCAATGGTTGACCATTCACATGTGTACTAGTTGATGCTATTATTTTCCTGGAATTGTCAACTGGCAATATGTATAAGACATTTCTTTATGACCAAGAATTCTTCATAGTATCATGTTTGGTTTCCACAAATAGGTCAAACAAAGAAGACATATCACCTTTAACAACCTAGTCAAAGTAGCCACCTCAGATCACTTTGGCCATACTAACAGGCTTATTAAGATACAAAGAAAGTAAAAAAAAAGAGAGATACAAAGAAAGTGATCTTAATCATCAGTTCTCTATGGAAGAAGCATAAAAATCACACTATTTTAAAGCACATGGGATTTTATTCATGACCTGTCATCAACAAAAACCAAGCTGCACAAGAAATACTTCAAAGTATCTACAACAGAGATCTCATCTTATTAAAAAGTTTTTGAACAGCAAAAGAAAGCATGAACAGAGTGAAAACAAAATCCAAAAATTGGGGAAAAATTTTAGCCAATTTTCCCTTAAACAAAGGGCTTCTGTCTATAACATAAAGAATTTTAAAAAATCATACTTCCTTAGCCGGGCGTGGTGGCACACGCCTGTAATCCCAGCACTCGGGAGGCTGAGGCAGGAGGATCAGTGCGAGTTCGAGACCAGCCTGGGCTACAAAAGCGAGCTCCAGGCCAGCCTCAACTGCGTAGCGAGACCCTGTCTCAAAAAGCCAAAAAAAAAAAAAAAAAAAAATCATACCTCCAAAATTTGAAGACCCAATCCAAAAATGAACAGCTGAGGTAAAAATATACTTGTCAAATAAATAAATACAAATAACAAATAAATATATGAAAAAAATGTTCATTGTCATTGATCTTTCAATTAATGCAAATTAAAATAATACTGAGATACCATCTTACGCTTGAAAGAGAGTTATCATCTAGAAGCTAACCAATAACAATGTTGGAGAGGCTATGGGGGAAAGCAGCCCTTCTTCACTATTGTTGGCAGTGCACACTGGTACAACCATAGTGGAAATCAGTGTAAAAATGCCTCTAAAAGTTGGGATTGGAGGTCCTATTCTGCCCAGCTCTTCCTCTTCTGGATAGTTTCCCAGAAGAATTAAAAATGTTATACCACAGCAATATATGTGCACTCATGTTTATAGCAGCACAATTTGTCACAGCAAAATGTTGGAAACAATCCAAATGCCCATTGACAAAAGAATGGATAACAATGATATGGTGTTTTTATACAATGGAATATTAGCTATAAAGGAAGACATATTTGAGGTTTTTATAGGTAAATGGATGTAACTATAGGCCATATTCATAAGTAAAGTAAGTGTTTATATTGTTTGCTCAATCTTACATGCTTACATCTTTGTAATCTGAGCAACTACTCTAAGGCAATATGCAACTTAATAACCATTATTAACTTCTTATCATCTTGTTTTACAATTTTGTATCACTTGTATTATTATTATTTTTTTTTCTAAAGCACATGGGATAGAAAATATTTCAGTCATCTTGAAAAACCCAATCTTCCACAAGAAATATGAAGAACACACCCACAAAATCACTTGTAGAACAGAAATAAATCTATGCAAATACTCAGAAACACAATCATGTATGTATGACTGACGTTAGAAAAGGCTTAAAAATTAGAAACCAAAGAGAAAAGCAAGCAAGTGCCTTCTGCTATTTTCAGCCTCTTATTTGAAATATATATAGGGCTGAATTGGGGCTGTTTTTAGTGCTTTTCAAGTATTAAGACACATACCTAAAGACACTCCAAGCTGGTCTGAATTACTAACATCAATTTGGAGCAACAAAATACTGTGACATTATTTACAACAACGGTAAAAATATAAGTGTGTTAACTAAGCATTTTGTTATTGAACTATACATTGTCTCTTACCCTCTACATAAAAATAAGATGTAAAAAAAATAAACTTTTGAAGCAGTAACAAAAGTTGTGCAATTACCTTGCAGCTATGGGAGAGGTAGGCACTGCTGCTGTGGGTGAGACTTCAAGACTAAAGATTAAGCAAATGAAGGCACAAGAATAGACATCAGGGACTGATATTCTAAGTAGATATCAATCATCTTGAGCAAGTCAGGTAAAGTCACTGACCCAACCCCCTACAGGAAAAGTCCTTACTCCATGTTCATGCCAGCTTGCTACCTGACTTACTTGCCCATTTGATCCCAATTTAATTGATTTTACCTGAGCAATTATACGTGTCATCTTATTTGTTGACCATAGTTTTGTCCCACCTCACGCTTGCTTTAGGAGTTTCTATGTTTTCCACCTTGTATCTGTCTCACCTCCTATATTTACTCTGTAAAAATCCCTAGAAAGGAGAGGTTCCTTGGAAATCCACTTGGGTCCTTCTATCCCTCTCTTGGACAGAAGCTTTCTTTCCTTCAATATATTCTGTTCTTTTTAGAACGTTGTGCAACTAATACAAAAATAGTAGATCTATGTGAAACCAGGATTTACTGGCTCTGTAGTCTATGTACTCTTTATATTTCAAACTTCTTATTACTGAATCAAATTAATATTCTTCCCTAGAATACAGCTCCTAGAAAAGATGTAATATAAAATCACCCAGGGTAAGATTATATATAGTTCACTTAGAATGAAATCACTGTTCTCCCAAACACAACATCTTCTTTCAGTATAATGTGATAAACTGAAGTTTTCAATGATGGCCACAACAATACTTAACTATCCTTCATGTTTTCTTAAAAATATGACATTGCCATTCCTCCATTAAGTGACAAACTCTGAATCTTATTGCCTTCAACTGGGATGGTCATTAATAATTTGCTTATAACAAGAAGTGAATAAAGAGGTGCGGTGTGATTTTCAAGGATGAATCAGTAGTCTTGCAGGTTTGTTTCCTTTTTAGATTTCTAAAATATTTGCTGTGTGGATGTACTGTCCTGATATGCTTTTTTGGGCTTTGCTCACTTAGAACTCAATCACCATACTGTGAAAAATTCAACACAAGGGTAAGCCATGTGGAAAATCTCTGATCAACAGTCCTGATTACCACTAAGTCACTTTCTCATTCCTGAAATAAAGCGTCCAACACCCAATGATAAAGGAGGAAAGACTTATTTTTAACTCATAGTCCATAGTGGTTTCAGTTCATAGTCAGCTTGTTTCCAAGGGACGGTGGCATGGCAGAGGAAAAATAGTCCATGGTAGCTGTCAGGAAGCAGCACACAGCACCAGGCTGGCATTCTTTTTTATCCTATCTGGATTATAAGTGTATGGCATGGTGTTATTCTTACTAGGATTCAGTCGTCTCATTATCCACATCCAGAGCTACGCTAAGCCAATCCGTGGGCTAATATAGTACCACACAAACTTAATCTCCATATCACATACTCATCCCCCAGCCACCTCTGAAAAAGCTCACCTACAATCACAGGAGGTTTTAGAAGACATCTTGATACCAGTAGTAACATCTACCCATTGAATCACCCTGGATAGTGAGGCAAAAAGCCTCCAGAAGATTATAGTCACCAGCTTTCAAGTCATTGCAGCCAAAAGACCCTTCTAAGAGGATCCCAATACTGTACAACAAAACTAACCTCTAGGTACCATAAATGCCAATTCCTGACTGACAGAATTCATAGTTGTGGGGAAAATATTGCTTATTCCCTTATTCCCCTGAGTACTGGAGATGTTTGTTATATGACAATAAATGCTAAAATGTGTATTTGTCAAATTTTCATGTCTCATTTTATCCACATTTTTGTGTGCGTCTAACAAAGCAAGTAAAAATGGCCCTGCAATAACAATATAATTTTAAACCAAGTTTCTACCCACTAGTTTTCTACTCAGCTATACTATACACAGAAACTCTAGAGTCCCCACTATTTCTACAGCTACCAACAGGGAAAAGCAGGAAGTTATGATAACTATGATTAATGTGCTATAAGTTCTAATGGCAGAAGTAGATAACATGCCGGAAAAGTTAGATAATCTAAATAGATAGATGGAATTTCTAAGAAAGTCTAGGAAAGAAATGCTAGAAGTGCCTGCCTTGCCAGTGTAAGGTCCTGAGTTCAATCCCTGGTACCATAAAAAAGAAAGAAAGAAACAAAGAAACAAAGAAAGAAAGAGAGAGAGAAAGAAAGAGAGAGACAGAGAAAGAAAAAAAGAAAGAAAGGAAAAGACAAAACACTAATAAAAATATTAATAAAACAATAAAAATAGTGGGCTTATTAGTAGGCTGAACACAACTAAGAGAAATCAGTGGTGTTGAGGATCTATAAGTAGAAACTTGCAAGGCAAAAAAGGTAAAATAAAGAAAAGACTGATTCTGAATATGCTGGAACATGACTGGAATCCTAGCACTCAAGGGTGAGGTGAAAGGATCATGAATTTGAGGCCAACTGGGACTACATAGTAGTTTGTAGTGAATTCAAGCCTAGAGTGGACTACATGGAAAGATCCTGCCTCAAACCTTCTTCCAAAGAAGAGATAAAAAAAAAAGAACATGATTTCCAAGAGCTATGCATTAGTTACATTATACTTTGGGTATAATAACAGCATTATCATTTATAATCTGTATTTGTCAAGAATTAAAAACATAGTTCTAGAGCCTAAAATCTAAATATGTGATTTCCAGACCAACAACACTAGAGTAATCAAGGAACTTGTCAAAATGCAGAAAGATGTGTATTACCCAGGCCTACTAAATCAGCATCTACCTTGTTAACATGATTTCAACCTCCTGCAGTGATTGTGCACATTCAAGTTTGAGAAGTTCTAGCTCAGTGTGATGGGCCTTCCAGGAAGTGGGAGAAGCATAGAAGAGAAAAGTAGAAGGCAATGCTAACTCAGATGGGTTCTAACAAGTCTCAGCTTAGATATTCCCCAAAGAGACTTTCCCATAACATGTTCTTTTCTTACATAACATTCATGGTATTTATAATACCATGTTTATTTGGATGACCATGCACTTAGCAGCTCACTCCTTCCTGCACTGTAAGCTCTGAGCCGGTAGTGATTTGTATCTAGCAGTGAACTCTAGCTCTGAAACAGAGTAGGCCCTGAATACATTGCTTTAGGATAGATGGATTTATCCATGGATTTAGGATAGGATAGATAGGATAGATGGAGAATTTTCTGCTATGTAATGGTATGCTGTGTGAGCTAAATCTTTGGTGAGTCACAGGAAAACACTAGGGTCTTCATCACTGGAGTTCAAATGGTGACCGATTTATCACAGTGCTGTAGGGGTAGGAAGGGTAGTGTACCTGCAATGTGAATGCTGTTTAAAATTTGACCTTCATTTTGGTTGTTATGTGAGCTTTTCATAGCTGTGACTAAATACCTGAGAAATTAAGTTTGTGTGATATGCTATGATTCTAAATATGTATTGTATACACATATGATTCATAGTGTGCTTAACAGGGAAGTATCAGTGACTTTCAAAGTCACAACATCGCTCAGCTGAAGGGAGATCCGCCATCGTTGGTCAACAGAACATATACTTTCTGCTTTTCCTGAGATCTTATTCCATTTTAACAAAATGGATTTAGTTGGTCATAAAGTTTTAGATTCAGAAAATGTAGTCTCTGTGAGCTGAGATCTTTGTTTCATTTAATATGTCTATACAGTAAAATATGTTCCAGCCTTAAGCACTGATTGTTCTTGACATACAAAATATGACAATGATCCAGATGTCCAATTAGCATTGCATAAAATGCTTGATTCTATCATTTTCCAACAACATCTTTCAACATTTCATAGACTTGTCTTTGAGGTCATCATTAAGCCACTTTTCTACAATATTAGAGTCAGGTGCTTTGCTTCGCTGACTTAGGAGGTATTACCTAATTTTGCCTTAGCGCAAGTGTGCATCATGCAGCTGTGTGTATGTGTGTGTTTAAATGCATTTACCATCGCCTCTTTTTATGAGTACATATTATAAATGTAGAGATTCTATGCACGTACCATTCTGTCATTTCTCAATTGATGGGATGCTTAGAACGTGTCAAAAGCAGCCATAATTCACCTTTAGGCAATATCTTTTCAGTGTATTAAGATTTTTCTTCTTTCATAATCTTCCTGCAAGACATTTCTGAGAAATTTCTCAGATGACAGACACACTGGTTTCTCTGACTTATGACAGTATGACTTCACAGGAGCCTTTATGAGTGGTTACTGAGACTTGACATGTTAATATCTCATAAATCTCCCATGTTCCAAGTCTAAAACATACATTTCCTTTCCATCAGCCACAGAACAGGAAAGTGAGCTTCTTTGATAGTCATGTCTATGAAAGGAAAATGGGGCTACTTCAGCACTGACATAAACCTGCTCCTTGTCTCTGATATTTTATGTACACACCCTGCTTTTCTCTTGCAGCTTGAAATGAAATATGTGTGACCTTTGACAGTTCAAAAAGATCTTGTAAATCTCTCCCTGATGTTTAATAATTTCATTATTCTTACTGGAGCAATGTGCCACCCAGCAGAGACAGCTTATGGAACTCAGCTCATGGGTAAACGTTCAGTCTCACACTGTTTTAACAACATTGGCTTCATCATCAGTGCAAATAGAAACAGTGGAAAGAATCTGAGGAATGAGATATTTATTTGAAATTTTAGCTGTGATTATGTTTTCCAGGCAATGCACTGAAGGTGCTCTTTCTGAGAGATGAGGAACCAGTATAGTTCCACAGAGTCTCCGGTGAGGGTTTGCTCAACATTTTCTGGTAATGATTATGATGTAATTCCATGAGGCAGCCATCAGTTAGCAAACCCTGGGAATCTGAATCAGCCCTCATTCAATTTGCCCTTCAAGAAAGGTTAAAAGATGGAGAAGCATAAAATATGCATTTTGTAGTAATACACTGCAGCTTTTCAATGAATGCAGAAAGCAAATGTAGCTTTTTAAAGGAAAATGTTCAAATGTTTGTTGTTTTTTTCTAGAAGAATCTCCTTGCAAAACACACACACACACACACACACACACACACACACAATGTAGTGTAATTATGCACAAAATGTATGAATTCCAAAATATATCTCAATTGCATCACAAATTAGATGGTGTATAGAATATTTCTTGCAGCTGAGCTTCCAAATTGCAACATATTAAATATGAAATGATGTTTTTGGTTTGTTTGTTTTTATATTTTTAAAAGTACTTGGTACAGGGTCTCACTATCCAGAGCAGACTCCTAGTGATACTGCTGTTTTCAGCCACCCTAGCACTGAGATTACAGGTGTGAGCCACCACACCCAGTCTCAGGTGCCAGCTCAGTGCATCCAGGAGTTGGGCTGGTGGAGCATGTGGTGAGGGGATCAAACCCTGATCCCTGTGCTTGCCTAAGCAGGGATTTCATCTGCTGAGTTATCTTGCAGGCCCGGGCTGGTGTTTTAGTATGAGTTATGCAACCATAGCTTCATTGCTGTGTTGTGCTCATTCTTTACTTATCAAGGAAGATCTTATGCATCATTCATATACAAATGGCTATAATAGCATTTGTAAATCCTGGGTGCACATTAGAATCCCATGGGAAGTTTATAAAAATCATCAAACTCAGACTGCACTCTAAATTGCTACTGGGGACCAAAGAGACTCAGTATAAGTAGGTGTGGAGCCTATAAAGTGATACTTTATGAAACTAGGGAAGAATATCTAATCTACACACATAGATTGAACAGTTAATAAGTAATATTGAGTTACAAACTTTTTACAACTAATCCCCACAGCATGGACTAAATATCACAGTGCTTAAATATATAAAGCAAATATTATAGATTCCAATATAATAACTGTTTACTTTAATGCCTCACTTTCATATCATCTGACAGATCATCAAAACAGGAGATCAGTAATGAAAGAACATAGTAAAATTGTCTCCTCAGCAAGAGGACATAATAGACATGTACAAATCATTACATTCAACAGCTGGCAAATAAACAAGCTCATCAGTACATGGAACATTACTGGAGACACAGTATATCATATGATAGGCCATAGAAAGTCTCAATTTTTAAAAAGCTGAAGTCACAACAAGTATATTTTGTGAGCATAATGCAGTAAAAGTAGAAATCTACTACAAATAAAATTTTGGGAGCAAATACATGGAGATTGAATAACTTACTTCTGAACAACAAACTAATGGATAAAGGAAGAATTCAAGAAGAAGCTTAAATTTTCTTGAAACAAATGAAAATGGAAGCACATCAATACCAAAACCTACAGGAAAAAGAAAAGGCAGTCTCAAGAGACAGCATTATTCCAATTAATTACCACATCTACTTCACAAAAAAAGAAACTTATTTGTACTGATAAGTTTTTTTTTGCAATGTTTCAGAATAAAAAAATCAACATAAACCTCAGTAGTGTATGCAATAACAAATAATCTGAAATTTTAAAAAAATCCTATTTATAATAATGAATACAAATGCCTGTTAATAAATTTAACCAAAGAGGTAAAAGATCTCTACAATAAAAATTATAATGTATTGATAAAAGAATTAAAGAATACATAGAAAGTGGGAGGACATCTTATATTCATTGATGGGAAGAATCAATATATCTAAATGCCAAAAAATGCCCATAATACTCAAAATAATGTACACATTCAATATATTCTCTGTCAAAATACAAACAGAATTCTTCCTAGAGCTACAAAACAGTTTTTTAAATTTATATGGAACCATAAGAATCCCTAAATACTCAAATTATTTTAAGAAAAATAATCAGGAGGTATTATATTATTTGACTTAAGAATATATTAAACCTATGTAGTAAGAACAGACATGTGAACAAATGGAATGGAACAGAGAGCCTAGAAGTAAATCCACATATTAGATAACAAACAATTGATTTTCCCAAAGGTGCTAATAACATGCATTAGAGTATAGGTAGTATTTGAATAAATTGTGCTGGAAATTGTAAATGCTCACATATAGGAAAATGAAACCACAGCCCTATCTGTCATCAGTTATAAAAAAAATCACTTCAAATAAATGAAAGACTTAAAAAATCGGACTGGAAACTATAGACCTGCTAGGAGGAAATATATAAAAAATGCTTTGGATATTAGAATGCACAAGAATTTTATTCAGAAGACACTAAAAGCACAGGAAAAAGAAAATATATACAAATGGAATTATATCAAACTAAAAACCTGTATAATAAAGGAAACAAACAAATGATTGAAGAGTTAACCTATAAATAGGAAAAATATTTGCAAAGTATACACCTAACCAGGGGTTGACAGATATTCTATATAAGGTGTTAAAGAAACACACAGCAAATATTATAACAGCAAATACTCTTATCAAAAACTGGATGACAGATCTAAATAGACATTTCTCATAAAAATATGCAAATGTACAATAGATACATTAAAATGTATTCATCATCAGGAAAATGTAAATCAAAATCATAATGATCTATCACCTCACCCCAAGTAAGAATAGTTATTACCGAGAAGAAAAAAAGATAGCAAGTGCTGCAAAGGTTGAATAGACATTATTCAAGCACATATAATTTTTAAAATAAAGATTGGATCCACCATATCATCCAGCAATCACACTACTGGGTATATATTAAAAGGAAAGGAAATCAGTATGTGGAAGAGATATTAGTATTGTCATGTTAATTTAAGCACTATTCACAACAGCTAATAACCAATCAAAACTTACACACCCATCAACTGATGAATGTATAACAAAAATACAGCACATAGTGGAACATTACTTAGTCATGAAGTAGTGTGAAATCCTATCATTTGCAACAAAATTGAATTACAGACCATTACAGTAAGTGAAATAAGCTACACATAGGTCAAGGGCCAGCGAGATAACTCAGCAGACTAAGCACCTGTTTAGGCAAGCAGAGAGACTGGAGTTCACTCCCCAATACCCTACACCATGTTAGCCCTGCCCCCTGCCATGCTGAGCTGACCACCAAACCAGGTGTGGTGGTGCATGCCTGTAATCCCAACTCTAGGGAAGCTCAAAACAGGAGGATCATTATGAGTCCGAACTGTATGGTGAGAACCTGTACCAAATATGTAAAAAGTCCAAGTACCATGTGATCTTACATCTGAAATCTAAAACATTGATCTCATCAGTAGTTGGGAGAGAAGGTGATCAGGGAGGCCTTGGGAACAGTTCATCATTAGGGATCAATTTACAGTTAGGAGCAAGAAATTGTGATGTGCTTGCACAGTGGAGCAACTGTGAACAGTATCCTTACCATTCATTTGAAAATGACATACAAATTTTGAACCATTTCACTGTAAAGAAATGGTGAATTCTGAGAAGGTAGTTTTAACTTGATTTACACATTATGTAATGTGCTCATGCTTTGAAATACTGCAATGCTCCATTAATAAGTATGATTTTATGACTTTGTGTAGTCATTAAAAACCAAATTAAAATATTCAAAAATAACAAAACTAAATCCCACAATGCCACTACACAACTGACCATTATTTGAAAATATTTCGCAAAGTAAAATCCTATGGGAATGGGCGTAAATAAGACAAATCAGTATGGCAATTTTAGTAGTTATTGCATTTACTAAGTAATTTTTGAATGCAAAATATTACAGATTGTTCGCTTTGTTTCTCCATGTGTTTATAGCTGTGAGATCTTATGAACATTATCATCCTTGTGTCTGTTTCCTCTCCTTCAAAATAGCATTGGTACTACCAAAACCTACGTCATATTCTGGCTATTGAGTAGGCTAAAATAGAGTCAGAAAATAGTCTATGAGAAGGTCCTATGGCCTGCAGAATATGTGAGGTTTAACATGTGCTTTGCATGTTTAATCTCTATCACCAAAAAATAAAAAGACCTTTCAATCTCAGCCTTATACATCATACAGTCTGCTCAACTATCCTCTCTCCCTTTTCAGCTCCAAAATTGCCATACATATTAGGTAAGTAAACATATATGGCTATGTTCCAATAAAATTTTATTTATATAAGTAGCTTATATTAGGCCCACATGCTGCATTTCATCACAACATGGACTAATTCATATTTTTAAAAGAAAAAAATTAGAAATCATACCCCATTTCAGTGAACAAAATGATAGGAATTGAAGAATTGTTGCTATATTGCACTTTGTAGTCTTTAAATTAACTGTACACATTACCATAAATAAGTATGCAAAATTGATCAATAAAATAAAAAGGAGAAACAAAAAATTAAGCATTAACTCTCCCTTTCAATAGATCACTAGAAATCAGCAGAGCAATTACCCAAGATATACCATGTATATACACTGTATTTTTCCTTTCCTTCTTTTTTTTCTCCTTTCCCTCATAGCAGTTATTCCCTTTGAAGTTGGTTTCCCATTAACGGTATGTATTGTACCTTTCAGATTTTATTCTTTTAGGTTGTTACACTAGGGTGATAATCCGGTGTTTACACTTGCAGATCTGATTTATTCTACTTATAAGTATAGTCACTAGTTGTATCCACTTAACCTATAAAAGCCTTGAGTGTATCTTTATAGCTGAGTAGTACTCCATTGGATAAAAAATACCACCGCTTTTTAAAATCTATTCCTTAATTGATGGGCACTTGGGCTGCTTCCGAGATTTAGATGTGACAAATTATGCTGCTACTTATTTGACACATTAGGTTGTCATTCATGTTTTGTTACGAAGCAAGCAGAATAGATTCTTTCCTTACAATATGTACATTTACCCTTCTCTCAGCTCCAAACTGGGCCTTCTCTCAAAATGACCAGCTTCTTGCATGTAGCAAACAATTACAAGGGCTGGTGTTTCTGGCAGAGGAGAAAACATTAGGTTTCCCTTGTTTATGTGTGCTCTCTCCCTGTACAATCTCTATGGTCACAGTGTGAGGGAAAAAGAAACCCAGGCCCAGAGTACAGGACCAGAATGACACTGCTCTCACCAGTACAACACTTTACAGGAGCAAACACCACAGACACTCAAGCCATTGGGGAAAATGGAATTAAACCATGAGTTGTAAGGAGCTGCCAAAATCCCAGGGAGCAATAAATCATTAGTGTCAACTGTTCAGCGTGAGTAATAAAAAATCAATCCACTTAGCTAAAAACGACTGTGAAAATTGTGCTTTAAACAATAGTAATGTGTGAAGAAAATAAACAGAGAAGCAGATCTGCTATTTCATCTCTCAAGGAAAGGCAATGGAGAATGATAGCAGGGGTTGATTTTCTTTTGCACTAAGGGAGCTAGAATCAATGAAGAACGGCTGTATGCATTAGCAGTTAGAAATGAAACTGAATGTGGTGATGCATTTCTTCCTGAGGATATTAAACTCATTATTATTTTGTTTTTGTAGGCCATATCTCAAATGCCAGATCTTTCCCAAGGCCTAAGTGTAACATTTTCAATAAGTCTTCTATTTACTAATCACTTAATAATCACCTCTGATATACCAGGCATTATTAGAAATGCACAGTCCAGAAAGCCACTGGTTTTGCCCTCAAGATATTTCTCTAATTCTCTATGTTTCTCTCTCTCTCTCTCTCTCTCTCTCTCTCTCTCATTGTATTTATTAATTTGAGATGTTTTTATTGTATTTGGTGCAGAATCTCATTACTCAGCTCAGACTCATCGTGAACGTCCTCTTTTCAGCCTCCTCAGTGCTGGGATAACAGGCATGTGTCACCATGCTCAGACTCGTTCACTGGCTCGGCACACTGAAGGATAAGGCCCACATGGCATATGGGATGGGGATCTAATTCCAGGCCCTGCACTTGCCTAAGCAGGCACTGAGTCTGCTGAGCTATTTTGCTGGCTCCTGCATTTATTAATTTTGATTCACACATTTTTTATTTTTACTTTCTCAGAATGAAAAAGTTCAAATCTACTCTTTTTTTTTGTACTATAGATTGAACTAAGGGCCTTGGATGTGCTAGATTGAACTAAGGGCCTTGGATGTGCTAGCAGGCACTTATGCTGCTGAGCTACCTCCTTGGCCCCATTCATTTTCTTAAATGGTTTCAAAGACTCATGCCATCATTTGGCATTGCACAGTTCTTTGCTGATGTATTCTCACAGCTAAGTTTTGTGTTCTTCGTATAGGTGTCAAGGACAGACAGAAAACATACAGTGAATCGTTTCTGTCCACATTAATACTTTTCCCACAAAACTCCAAAATATTTTTAGCATTTAAGAAAATGCAAAGGGGGCTGGGGAGATAGCTCCATGGTATAAGGGCCTGCCTGGCAAGTGCAGGGTCATGAGTTCGAACCCTGGTCCCACAAATTAAAAAGAAAAAGAAAAAGAAAACACTAAAAGCTATTACTCAACTTTTCTGAATGTGTGAAAAGTTTTATAAGGAGAGGGGGGAAAAGGACCAGAATAATGGGTAGTGTTTCATGACATTTATAATCTACAAGTTATGCCTTATATCTAAATGCCCCCCCTGAAAAGCTTGATGCACTTATAGGTGGGCTTTTAAGACCTTGCTGAATCTAGGGTGTGTGATACTGGGATTAAGATTGTGTGGCACTATTAGTCCATTGATTAAAATTAGCATAGTTCTGGGTGGCACCACCCAAAAAGCTAGTAGTCAGGGAAAGAGAAAATCAGAGGAGCTGCTACTACTGCTGCTTGCTCTTCTGCATGACATACCATGAATGGTTTCTCCTATATGACAGTCTTCTGGCATGCCACCATGCCTTGGAACCACCTTACTATGGACTAAAAACGTCTACAAACTGTTAGCTAAAATAAACTTTTCCTTCTTTAACGTTGGTTGGCCATATTTTGACACGTGGAACTATGAATATGTTACATTATATTCTAAGAGTGATACTGTGTCATTTAATTAAGGGCCTTGACTTGGGAAAGTTATCCTAAATTATCTGCTAGAGCTATTAAATTTACTTATAATGGAAAGGAGTCGTAGAGAAGGGGTATGGTATAAAAGGGCTGGGGAGATGGCTTGACAGACTAAGTACCTTCCTGGTAATCACAAAGACCCAGGTTTCATCCCTAGTACCTAGTACCTCATGCTGTACTGGCCCTGGAACCATGGGCACACTGTGTGGCCCAGAAACCAGGTGTGGTGGTGCATGCCATAATCCCAGTTCTGAGGAAGCTGAGAAAAAAGGATCACTATGAGTCCGAGCTGTGTAGTGATACCCTACACCCAATCAATCCATCAATCAATAAAAAAAGTAAAATTTTACAATATTTTTAGATAGGGTTAAAAACTTACAGAGAAAGGAGGTAAAATTGAGTGAATTATTCTGCTGATTTTGAAGACTGAGTAATGGAACAGTGTCATGAGGCAAACTGATTCGAGAAGTTACTGAATGTTAGAAAAAGTGAGGAGACAGATTCTTGCCCATAGCATTTGAAAAAGAGAATATAGCCCTCTTCCATCCAGAACTGTAATATAATAAAATGTATTATTTATAAAACAGTTGGTCTTCATTTAGAAGACTGTCATTTATGATCAAATTAGTGACACAAGATAGGGATATTTTAGAGCAACATTTATAATTGCTTAAGTAATCAAGGGTCAACCACAAAACAGAATTTCAACTTTGATAATTCTAAGACCTCAGAAACTTAATAGTTCTAAATTCTAACACTTTGCATGTCCCTTCCTATTGTCAGTGAAGTGCTCTACATGATTTTCAAATATGACCTTATTTACAATCCTTAGAGAAACACTTCAAGGATATTTTCTTTATGTTTGTTTTACAAATAAAAACATTGAGGCAACAAGAGACCAAGGAACTTGCCCATTGTCTTAGAGAAATGTAATGAAGGTGATTTGGGGACTGTCAGCCCACTCCAGGCATATATAAAGAATATTTTTCAGACAGCAGAAAAATGGACCTCATTTGGAGGAAATCGAAGGAATGCATGTGACCACACATGGATTAAGAAGCAATGGGATTGTCACACAACTAAAACCATAGTTACACAATTCCAGAGGGAGGTAGTATAAGATCCAAAGTATAAAAAACTTCCAAGCTTAAATCATAAGGCCACTCTGGTTAAAAAAACAACAACAAAAACCAAGCAAACAAACAAACAATGAATGATCATTTAGGTATCAGGTTATATACCTTTGTTAGACAAAGATCTCCAATAGAAAAGAAAACTTCCTCCTTCTTGAAGCTAAAGTGGTTTGAGTTATCTCTGAGCTGAGAAGTGCCAATTACAAGAAAAATATCTCCAAGCAGGTCGGATTGCAATGAAAAAATTGGGAAAAATCCAGGTCCAATTTGACCTCCATAGTAAGATCATAAACACAACCTTACTACACAGATCCAAGGGTAAAAATAGATCAATGAAGTAATTAGAAAAATCATCACTCTTACAACTACCATCTTATTTATATGTTTTAGAACAGCAAAATATTAATTTATTTACTTGAATATTTTAAAAGCTGTACATTACTAGTTTTCAAGTAATATTGGTCCTTAGCCTATACCAGATCACTCTAACAAAACAATTTTTACTAGCATCTCAGTTACAGGTAAGTACTTTTTAATGCTTTTTTATGCTACAGCCAGTATGTCTTAAGGTATCATGCTCACGATCACGATGACCAAAAAAAAACATGTTTTTTTTAAAATGTTCTTAATGCTCTTTCTGAAGCACTTAACAAATGCTGTGATCCCCAATTGTATTAGTCAGCTATCCCATGACTGAGACAAAACATCCAACACCCATAAGTTAAAGGATGAAAGATCTAATTTAGTTTATGGGTTCATGACATTCAGTCCACAGTCAGCAGGTTCAGAGGCAAAATTTTCATAGTGGAAGGATGTGGGAGAACAAAGCTGCTTAGTTCATGGCATCCAGGAATCAGAGCAAGGGAACTCTACTCAAAAGCAATGGATAAGGGATCATGTATAATATTCAAGGCCACACTTCAGTGACCAGCACAAATACATAGAAGAACTTCTTAATTGATAGAAGTTCAATAATCTCTTCCCCAACTTCTCAACTATTCTAGTATTTATCAGGAGCCGAAGTCTCTTATAAGATATAAGGCAAACTTTTAGCTGTGAACCTCTGCAAAAACAAGGTACCTAATAACAAGGTGCAATGGTACAAGGTAATCACTCCTATTCCAAAATGAAGGAATAGAGGGACAGAAAAAGTTCAGATCTAAACAAGGCCAAAATGCACAGAATAAATAGTAAGTCCTATAGCTCCATGCTGTGGCTCATATCTAGAGGAGTCCTAAAGCTTCATACTGTCAGGGGTGGATATTTTCTTTTTTAAAAATTTTTATTCATTTTAGTGAGAAAAGACAGATAAAATAGCAATGAAACAGTTTCAAAACAGTTAGTAGGACAGTTACAATAATTAATACATTGTATATTGTCTTTATAGTTATTCAGAGCACAAGACGCAGACATGATATCTTGTCTAAACACTACTAGTACAAATCTTTCTTCTCATTGAACAAAGGGAAAATAGCTGTATGTCTATCTTATCTTGTATATACATACATTTTTTCACTACAAAATGGCCCTTTATTTATATCCCCCTTTTTTGTTTTCTTTTGTCAAAGATGGGTGTTCCACTGCTGTTAGAGGAGCTGTATTTGCTAGCTGTGTTGGTAACACACTACTATTATGGACTACTGGACTAGATTTGGTTATTTTGTTGAATTCAAGAACCTAAAGGGCTGGTGAGATGGCTCAGCGGTCTAAAGCATCTCCTTAAGTGAGCTTAGGCAACCATAAGGACCAAGGTTCAATCCCCAGCACCACATGCTGTGCCAGCGCCTCCACTGAGCAGGCTGAGCCGGCCATAACATAAAAAATAAAATAATTTTAAAAAAAGAACCTACAATATTTGGGCTGGCATCAAGTATGAAAGGGTCCTTTAAAGACTTCTCAAAATACAGCATCTCTAACAGGTGGATATTTTCAAAGTTGGATTGATCCAGAGTATGCGATGTTGGGACTAAGGATCTGTAATTACTAAGCCAGTCCACTGATTAATTTAGCATAGTCCTAAGTGTGAACAATAGGATGGCCCACGCTATGAGTGGGTGGCACCACTAGCAGGAAAAATAACCTAAAAGAAATATAAGCAAAGATCTAGGGAGATAGCTCAGTAGAATAACCGCTTGCCTAACAAGTATAACGTCCTCAATTCAATCCCCGATACTGAAAAAAAAAAAATGGAATATAAGAGAAATGCAGGCTACTGCTGTTACTTGCTACCTCACTAGCTCCTGGGCACTTGCAGGCATCATTTACCTTCTTTGATGCCCCTCTGCCATCTCACACTTCTTTGGAGCCAGCCAACTATAGACTGAAACCTCTACAAACTGAGACCTAAAGTAATCTTTTCCTTCCTTAATGTTGGGTGTTGACTGTTTTGTCCTAGCAACAAGAAACGTAACTAAGATACTCTATACCTGGCATCTGGTGTAGTCGTAATACATGAGACTCATACAGCTTATGGCTCAGTTACTCTTCTCTCATTTCTGGGACCAATACCTGCACCCAAAATGAAGGAAGAAAAGATTTATTTAGCTCACAACTACTGGATGTTCCAGCCCATACTCAGGTGGTTCCAAGGCCAAGAGGCACATGGAAGAGGGCAGCAGTTCATTGCAGCAGAACAGTAACAATGGCAACTGCGACAGAGAGTCTGTCTCTGTTTCTCTTATATTACATCCGGACTCTCAGCCTCAGGCTAGGTGTAACATTCACACCCATAATCCCAGAAGTACTATGCCCCATAATCTCAGCCTTGGATCAACCCATAATGCCTGTGGATCATGAGTCAATCTCAAATTCTAGAAGTCCCCACCCCAAGACTGCATGAGGCTTTGGGGGCAACAACTACACACAAACCATACAGCTTTGCAGTCCTAATGCTATGACTTTCCTGGTTTCATCTCACATGACTCTCTCCTGGGCTTGCCTTATTCTCCAACTACAGCTATCTTTGGCAAATGCTTTACCTGCCTAGTGTTTTCAACTTCTTGCAACCTCCACTCAAATTTTGGCTTAGATTCCTGTGCTTTAAATACTGGCTTCTTATGAGGTTCTTGCCTATTTTCTCAGCCTTCCTCTCAAATACGGATAGAAGGCTCTTTGACCACACAACTGTGAAATTCTACATATCAATAAAGCCAGTATCACATGGACGATTCCAAGATTGGCTACAAGCGTGAGAAATAGCAAGCCCCCTTGGACCATAGGTGTAGTTGCTTCTGAAGGCCTGGAAGGCTGAATATGAAAGAATTAATCTTAGCGCATCAATTCTGAAGGAGGCCCTTCTCAAGCAGGGGTCTCAGGGACCCTCTTCTCAAATCAAAGATTTATAGCTATGCATCCTTGAGTCGGTGATAGATGCAGTCTTGCTGATTGCTGAGGTTACCCCCACTCCAGTGATCTCTCTTCTCATTCCTTTGTAAAACAATTGACTTCTTTTTAATTATGCTAATATTTGGAGC
Source organism: Myocastor coypus (assembly GCA_004027025.1). Classification (NCBI taxonomy): domain Eukaryota; kingdom Metazoa; phylum Chordata; class Mammalia; order Rodentia; family Myocastoridae; genus Myocastor; species Myocastor coypus. Next base: position 4,864 of record PVJA010007254.1, on the reverse strand, counting down.
AGTTTTGTGCCATTTGGCTCCAAACCTACACAACGTCCTTTGTGACAAAATTTTAGATTTTTCAGAATTTCTAGTCTGATTTTTGTACTGATCCTCATTATAAATCTGGCTAAAAGCAACCACCAGTGTCCTTGCCACAGCCTGAACACTGAGCTGTCTTGAAATTCTCTCACAGAATTCATTAAACCACTGCCTTTAGTCTCAGTCTTTCCAAGTTTCAAGACATGGGGATGGGGCCAGAGAGATAGCTCAGTGCCTGCGTAGGCAAGCTTAGGCAAGAACATAGGGGCCATAGCTGAATACCTGGTACTACATGCCATGCCAGACCTGACCTCATAGTGGGCTGAGCGAGGCAGAAAAAAAGAAAAAAGACTTGGGAAAGGACTGAAAATTTTTCTTTCACATTGCAACACACATAGTCTGTAGTCTGAATGTCAACAAAAATCCTTATTCCTAATTGAAACTTCAAGAATCTGACCTTTACTGTTCATATTGCAATCAGCATTCTGATTTTTCTGAGCTTCAACCAGAATCACCCATCAAGCTCTGCTTATTATATTTTACGAATGTATGTTAATATAACTCTAAAACTTTATGAAATTCGCAAGCCTGTTCCAAAAGCATCTAAACAACATGATTAGGTACAGTTATAATAAGAACTATCTAGTACCAATTTTCTGAAAATTGGTGTCAACTTTCCTGTCACTGACATAATAGGCAACATCCCCAATTTAGAGGAAAAAAGAGTTAATTTAGTTCTTTACTTCAGAAGAGGTAGTACCTTAGCAACAGGCTCCAGAGAAGAAATGTCATAGCAGAAGCATGAGGTGGAGCAATGTTGCTTCGGTCCTGGCGGCCATGAAGCAAAGTAAGGAAAAAGTGCTAAAGAGAAATGAGTAGGAGGTCAAACATACTACCCAAGGCCATGTCTCCAAGACCTATCCATGAAAAACACAGAAGCATATTTTCCTAAGCTACTGCTAGGTATTTCTTAATTCAATGCTGTTGTCATCACAGAATTTACTGTTACACTCATCCTCCTAAGTAAAGAACTAAATTTTCTCATAAAACTTTTATCAAAATTCTAAATTCAATTTCCATAAATGGAAAAGAAACAAACATGTTAAAGATTGAAACAAGGAAACATTTGGTTTATTTAAGAATATATACACAAACATATGCACTTACATTTCCCAAGCTTTCAAATCTTGGCCCAAAATATCTTGGGAAAATCGCTATACCAAAGAGGTTTTTTGGCATACATCTTTATCAGTTGTGAATACTGGAAGAGTAGTACTCCTTTAAATAATTTTGGCATATTCAGTGTCAAGATCAGCAACACTTAGAACAGAATCTGATTCCATTACACTTAGTGTTCCACTCTAATTTTAATCAGACTAAGTAAACCACTAATTTCTGATCTTTTATTTATTTACATCTATCCTGTCACAAAGTAAGAACCTGAAACCTAGGTAGGGCTGTCTGTCTAACTAGATAAACATTCACTTACCCTAAAGACCTGGTAATGAGCAGTGAATGAGGAGCCTACCAGCAATGGAAGTTAATGGCTCCACCAGATGACACAATAAAAGAAAGGCACCTTTATATAAATACATAAGCTTTTCTCCATTGTTCTACTTACTACAACACAGATAATAGATAGTCTCTCTATTCTGTGACTTCTTCATCCATTGTTCACAGACTTATACATTCTCAGAATTTAACAGCTAAAGCCACTTTAGCTCTTAACTCTTTGGGCAACATGAAGCAGTAGAAAAATCATAGATTTTGGAGGTGTCATGCAATCTGGTTCCAACCAGATGAAGAAAACAAATTTTTTGCTCTGAAGAAATGGTTAATTGAACAAATGGATAAAGATGTTTACACAGTTTTTCTTAAACCAAAGCATTATTTTGAATAAATAAATAATTTTAAAAGTGGAAGCAAAATGCCTGTAATGGGAGAATTGTACTGTATGATCATGAAACTCACGTTGTGGGTCTAAATTTGTTGCATAAGATGCTGATTATAAAATAGTGATGAATGAGCAGCACATCACAAAACATGTGCAAGACAGTTCTGTGTAAGTAAAATCAAATATACATTATGCTTTACTACATAATATTGATGAGAATAAAAACAAACTGAATAGAATGTGTAACAAGAAGACAGCAATCATGTAAATTAAAATTACATGCACATAATGCAAGACACGTTCCACAAGAATATACCTCAACAAAAATACACATGTTAACATCTAAGTTTTCAGTGGTAATAAATGCATCCCTGCCTGTGAAGTTCATAATTTGGGTATGCATGTTAGAGTTGCAGGGGGTTGTAGCTATCTTCTCAATTTTGTTATGAATCTAAAAGTACTCTACAAAGTGAAGTCCTTAAAATAAAACAAGAAAAATGTTAACTTTTTGTTTTGAAGTGATGGGAATTAAAAGCATGTCCTTGTGAATGCTAAGCCTACACTCTATGATTCAATTATACCTGAAGGTCCTATGGTTTTGTACTGATTTCCCATGATAAAACAATGATAATAACTTGCCCTGTACTATTCTGTAATTCTGTACATTTGAAGGCCTCAAAATATAAGTGCAAATTTTAGAAAGCAGAAAATATTTCTGTCTGTTCAAAGGCTTTACAACCACAGATACATGATCTTGCATCCATAGCTTCCTTTCATTAAAGCCCTATTGATTTGTCTGTAAAATAAGTAAAAGTAGTTTTTCAAAGGAGTTATAAAAATGTGTATTAATGTTGTCCCTGAAAATAGTGATAGTAGGCCAGAGAGATAGCTCGGTAGTATCAGCACCTCCCTGACAAGCGCAAGGTCCTAAGTTCAATCCCCAATTCCAAAAATTTAAAAATTAAAACAGTAATAATAGTTCACCTTTGTTTTCCATGCAGCATATAAAAAAATCTTAGAAATGTTCCTCCTTCTGTATGGGACTGGGAAGGGGTGAAAGTTAGAAAGGGAAAAGGAAAAGGTTAAAAATAAGGAGTATGAGCACAATCAATACATGATATATGCACATATGGAAATACATGCACATATATCAATACATGATATATGCACCTATATCACAAGGAATCTCATTAATTTGTACAGTTAAAACATGTTAATAGTCATGATTTTAAAACTAGTTTTTAAAAAAGAAGCCAACACACCCTTAAGAAAAAACCAGAAAAACTGAAAGCCAACATATCTTGGATGTGCCAGAAAACTAATTTTTCACTACAAATCATCATGCTGAAATCTAGAGACAAAAGCAAATACAGAGAGTTACAGACAAGATTCGTCAGCTAGAAGAGAAACCACTGGGGCTATAAGCTTCTAAGTGTACAATAATTTGGATGAACAACTGGAAGCTTAATGCAGAATGGCCTGAGCCTGATAATCTGGGACCTGTAGTTTCATGAAAGTCCCCCAGATTACATGGGTTTTAGCTTCAAAATCCCCATTATGGTTTAATGGTGAAGACAAAGAAAATCCAATTGTGACTGATACAGGGTAAGCAGAAAAATAGTCTTTGTTAAATATTTTCACAGCCTTTTCTACAATAAAATCTAACGTTTAGGGCAAATAATTTAGCCAGAACATTGTCCCAGAGATCTACTTTTTGTAGTTTCTACCAGCATTGCTTCCTCACATTTTTGGGAGGAAGGATACTATATAAGAAACATATGTGATAATCACAAATCAGAGACCTAGTTCTACTGAATGATTAAATTTTAATTCGATTGTGAAATGCTTAATCTCCTCCGTGTTTTATCATGATACCAAGAACAGGTCTACAGTAATTAGTATAGTGGATTATAGCTGAAAGAGCTTAGCAATATAGATCCTCTATGAGAAGTACTTATGAAAGAACAGAATTAACTAGGGAACCAAAATTATGGATATTTGAGCAATTTGAAAACTCTTGAGTCTATAATTGCAGCAAATGTACAGAAATGCCCAACTACTACTAGTCAGATTAACATAAATCCTCACACTGGAATCGAATTTACCTCAGTTTCTGTTACCTGCTGCAGGTTCAAATTTCCATTCAAAAACGCAAACCATACTAATATAAAAATAGACTTAGGAAGAGGCAAGACAAGCATGAGAACCTGGATGAGTTGAAACCCAATGTTGAACTTATAAGGCAGCATATTTAAAATAACTATAATTAATATAACACAAAGATGTAATGGGCAAAACAGACAAAATACAATAACAAATTAGTAAAGTAAGTAGAGATAGGGGGCTAGGAGATAGCTCAGTAGAATAAGTGCTTGCCTGGCAAGTACAACGGCCTAAGTTCAATCCTTGGTCCCACAAAAATAAAAAAATAAATAGATACATAAATAAATAAACAAACTAAGCAGAGCTAAGGAAACTATAACAAGGCATATAAAGCAAATGCTAGAAACCAAAAACATTATTACAGATGTGAGAAACACTCAGTGGATTCATCAGAAGATTCAACATAGCCAGAAGACTCCAAATATTTAAGGATAATATAATTTTTTTATATTTAAGGATAATATAATTTTTTCCAAGCAAAAAAAAAATCAATATTTTTAGAATTACCAAATAGAAACCATAACAACCAGGGACAAATTCAAATGATATAGCAAGAGCAACTGGAGCACCAAACAGATAAAACAGAGTGAAAGAAACTTTTGAAATAATAATGTGGGCCAGCGAGACAGCTCAGCAGTTTAAAGCTCCTGCTTAGGAAAGCTTAGGCAACCACAGGGACTAAAGTTTGATTTCCAGTGCTACATGTTGCGCCACCCCCATCCCTAAGGCAGGCGAGACAGCCAGAAAAGAAAGAAAAGAAAAGGGAAGGGAAGGGAAGGGAAGGGA